>JAJNLL010000076.1:0-173026 GCA_023089105.1 Lasiodiplodia citricola | reverse complement strand
GGGGACGAGGGGTGGGTGGGGTTGGGGGTACCGTTGGAGAGGTATGCGGGGAGTTATGTGAATGAAGGGTATGGGAATTTTACGTTTGTGGTCGAGGAGGGGCATGGGGCGAGTCCGTTTGGTGAGGAGGGTCATCGGCATTCGGAGGAGGCTGGTGGGGAGGGGGTTGATGGTGTGGCGGACGACGCTACGATGCGCCGCAGCAGGAGGCATCTCCATGCTTCGGTCAAGGACAAGCTTTGGGCCTTCAAGTTGTGCTTGGAACACGTTTCGGGCGAGTACTTCATGGCTTGGCAGGGGGCTGTCGAGGAGATGCCTAACGGGCTGTTTGACGACGAGATGCCGTTCAAGGCTCGCTTCGAGGTGGGCGTTAGCGGGAAGGTCGAGCGGCTGCATTTGGCTATGGAGCCGAAGATGGGGGAAGACATGATTGTTTTCACGAGGGTTGATGAGTGAATGGGGTTGCGGGAAGGGTGAAGAATATGGCAGTTTGGACTGTGGTCGATGAAAGATTGACACGACTTCTACTTCTTTGGATACACCTCGGAGTTCACATCACTTGGTTTCCCTTTATACTTATTTATTTATGAACTTTGCAGCAGAAGATCAAAAAACTGACAGGACTCCAAAGACGTCTCTCGGTCAACGAACCTCAGCCTCCGCGCTTCTCAGTCTCGCCTCTTCTCGGTAATGAGCTTCAATGCTCTCCAGCATCAAGCGCGGAAGGTACCTCGGAAGAGCGGTCCCAGACAGAATGCGGTCCGATATCTCCAGATACCTGGCACAGAACCCTTTCCACAGCCGCGCATCTTTACCGCCTTCTCCGTCTTCCCCATCCACCACCACCACAGGACGCGGATAGTACGGCTCGTTGTCACAGAACGCCTCAACCGCCCGCTCGACGCCCTTATCATCCATGCTCATCCCGCCACACTGATCGAAATCAAGCAGCCACAAACAGACCGCCGCCCGCTGCTGCACCAACGCCTCGGTATCGCTCCCGGGCTCCAACCCCTCCAGCTCAGCAGCAGCGAGCGGTTTCAGCCGTGCCATACCCGGCGGGACGCTGCCGAGCACGAACTCGACCCCCCGCCCATCGACGCGCGCCTTCCAATGCATCGTCGCCAGCGCGCCCCGCCACCTGCGCCGCCAGAACCTCCTCGTTCGCCATCCCGAGCTCTTCCATCTGGTTCAGGTGCAGTTTCAGGTTCCGCAGCGAGAAGAACTGCTCAGAGGCGTCTCGCGCCCTGCCGGCTGCTACCCAGGTACACGCGCACGAGGGCAATCCCCTGTTCCCCGGCCGCCTCATGGTTTGTTTCCGGTAGGGGGTCGTCGTCGTAGTCGTCGTCGGGCCCTGCCCGAACGTCCTGATCAGCTCGCGCTGCAGCTCGTCGTCGGACAGCGGGACGATCCTTTCCATGGCGAGGACGGGCCGCGCTTCGGCGAAGTGCTCGCTCGCTCGGGTCGTTGTGCCACGGCGAACGTGTGCGCGTGTTCGCTGCCACCAGGCCGCGTTTTCGTTGCCGGGCACGTAGAACCGTGGTTATGGGACGCGCACTTCGTCGAGTTGGAGGGTGCGGACGGCTTCCCAGACGCGGGTTTGCGTGACGTATTCGTTCCAGAGCTGCCCCGGGGTCGAGGGCGAGTGCGCGACTTTCAGTGCGACGCAGGAGTTGTCGGCGGCGTAGACGCGGCCGCAGGAACCGCTGCCGATGCTGCGGGGGGAGTTGGCTTCGGTGTAGCGGGTGTTGTTGTTTGAGGGGTTCGGTTTTGTGGGTTGGATGGAGAGGAGGCGGCCAAGGGCGGAGGCGGAGGAGGAGGGCATGGTGTTGGATGGGGGTTTTTTTTTTCCCTTGGAGTTTTGCGGAGGGTCTGAGTGGAGGTGTGTGTGCTGGTAGGCTGAGATTGGAGTTCGTGGTTCTTTTGATGGCGCCGTAGAGTTGCGTGAGCTGCAGTTTAAGTATGGTTTTCCTGACTGACTTTTACCCAAGCCTTTACCACTGTACCAAATGTTCGTATGCGCGTCACTCACCCAGATATTCTATTTGAAACAGAGGGCTCATCCTATATATATATGCATGTTGTGGTAGAAGTGAATACAAGTGGACTAGTAGGAAGAACCCCTTGAGAATTTAATTTTTTGAAATCGTACCAAGATAACCGCTCCTTCTTCGGATAAAATACAGTGTGACTGCACTGTAAATTTTAAGAAAATTTTAATTGTTTGTTTGGAGACATGAAAAGGGATTAATTCCAGCGTGAAAAGGTTCAAAAATTCTTGCATAGGCACACGCCGTGAGAGATATCAAAAGACGTCCTCGGTCTAGACTCCAGTACTATGTATCATGCTACATTTGACAGAGCCCCTTCGTGCAATAGCAATTGGAGTGAATATGTAAGAAATCTTCATAGCCGACGGAGTATCCGGTGGATTCCATGCTATTCGTCTCTCTTCGTTGTTTGCTGCCTCGTTTGCTACCTCGTTTGCTGTTGATTAGTCATCCGGCGTGTATACATTCTACGCTGCCCACAGATAGCTTATGGATCATTCTGCGCATCTGTCAAAAGCTAATCTCGATCGAGGTTTCTGAGAAGCAGCATTTCTCATTGGCGCTCTCGCCTATCGGATTTTGATGTCATTGGCCGCACGATCCGCCGCAGGATCCACCTCTGCAAGCGGGGTACTCAGACATCAACACTGTCTGTGCATCACTGAACCATCGAGCATCATCCCCACAACCCCAAAAAGGCCGATCAGGGAATCTGGCACAAGAAGTAGTAAGTTTCCCCGTATTTCCAGGCGTTACTTCTTCTCACAAGCAGCAGATGGGTCCACCCTTGCCTACTGGACCACGCCGCCGCACGGCCCTCTTAAGCGCAAGAGAGGGCTGGCATAAACTTCGAACGAAAGTTCATCAGCGTGTACAGCATATGCTTCCTGTCTGCTTTGGGAATCCTGACGGAGCAACGCAAGCGACCGTAAACGATGAGGCCTGCTCGTTCTGTGATGAAATTAACATCAGCGGGCCTTCCGAGGAGATCCAAGGGGGCATTGGGAGTCTTCTTCACCAGCCTTGCTCTGGATGCTCCGACCAGGACCCATCGTTGTGTGCACGATGCCAACATTCAAGATTGAGACATCACCTACTCTGCGATGAGGACAGGGATTACGAGATCTGGATCCCACTGGACCATCTACTTGAAAACTTGCGCCATGGATCGAGTCCAAGCTGCGCCATGTGTTCTTTCTTTGTTGAGGCCGCACGGCAAGAAGCCGAATCTCAGATTCCACACTGCGATATGGGGAAGTGCTGTTCTTTCGACCTCGAATGCCGGGAGCCACTATACTTCGATCCTGAATTAATCCAAGCAGAAATCTGCCCTAGTCCATGGGCGTTGGTATTAGTGGTCCGTTTCGATGGCAATACCTCCTCCTTGACCGTCACTTTGGCCGGTTTCGACTTCCAGTCTCAAAGGCCAGCATTTATCGATTCCTCGAGCTCTGGCCCTGTCCAGCTTCGACATGACATGTTGCAAAAGAGGGCGGTTCCCCAAGTCGGACAGACCGTCAACTGGGAAGTCATGAAGAATCTGCTCGAGACCTGTTGCGCAAGTCATCAGGATTGTCATTTGCCAGAAGTGGAACTCCCGATAGGCTTTCGGCTTATCGACGTGGAAAACAGATGTCTAGTACAGGCTTCTAACTCGAATGTCGGCTATTTCGCTTTGAGTTATGTTTGGGGTAAAGCATGCGACGTTTCAGGCCCGAAACAGACGATAGCAACCCTTACGAAAAGTAGTTTGAACGATCTTCAGCAGCAAAAGAGTCTTTTGCCATCCGTCCTACCGAAGACGATTGAAGACGCTCTCCAAGCATGTGTGGCATTGGGATCCAAATACCTATGGGTCGACCGCCTATGCATCGTTCAGGATGATAATGAAGACAAGGATATCCAGATAAAGGCCATGGGAACTATCTACGCCTCGGCAAAGCTGGTCCTCATAGCTGCTGATGCAGAGAATATGCATTCTGGAATCTCTGGGATCAGTAAACTTCGTCGACATGCCTCACAGGCCGTGGTGAACAGTTCTGGAACAGGCCTACAGCGTGTCTTGACCAGTATGGAACTATCAGCCAAAGCGACGCCGTGGTGGTTTTCAAGAGCCTGGACGTATCAAGAGGCAATTCTGGCGAAACGAAAGGTCTGGTTCACTCCGGTTCAGGCGTATCTTGAGTGTCAAACAGGCATCTTTACAGAGGACCTTTGGAGAAGCTACGCAGCAACCGCAAAAACAATCGTCAGACAAGTCCATCCACCCGGGCTTGCCGCCAGCGAAGCCTTCAAAGCGCATCTAATAGACTACACTGAGCTCTCTCTTACGTATCAGTCCGACATCTACAATGCGCTCACTGGCATCGCCAACTCTCTTTACGGAGCGGAGAGCTTGATCTGTGGCTTGCCCCAGAAGGATTTTGACGAGCTTCTCCTTTGGGAAACCAAAGGTTCAGAGCCCCGTAGCGCAGATGGAGTGGTGCTGCCATCCTGGTCTTGGGCTTCCATCAATGCCCCTGTGTCCCTGGACTCACAGCTCTTCTGCGGTTCATTGGTCAAGTGGTTTACATGCGTTAGACAAGGGAGAAAGACCTCAACTGTACCGATCCGGGCAGACAGTGAACCATGGACGTGGACCGAGCGAGATAGCTATGAAGACTTTATAGAAGGAGCCCACGGAGGTTGTTCACCGCATCTATACATGGGAATCGCCTGTATACAAGGCTGCATTCAAACTCCTCTACCCAAAGGCTTGCTAGGTTCCAGCAGTCAAACTATTAGGGAACTGGACATATCAGCACATACTTTGTGGCCTACGTATGAGGCGTATTGTCGCCACCTGTATGCTCAGAGTAAAGAGCTTACGCAGGCAAAGATGCAAATGCTGGAGCCCGGAACTCTCCTTGGCCACGCACAGACCGCAACGCTCAGATATACCAGACACATTGAACACGAACACTGTCGAGGTTTTGAGCCAGGATTCGACTTTGAGATGTACGGTGACGGTGATAGACCAATAGGTGCGTGGACAGGAGTTGAGCCCCAGTCTGCCTTGCAGGAGGGAAGGGTCAAGGCAATCGCTCTGTCGGTTCTGAATTACGGATCGTTCTACTTGTATAGTTCCATTATGTGGTGTCTATCCTCCTCCTTTCCCAAGCTTTCCGCTTTTGAGAGCAAATTTGATGACAAGTTTATGGAGGCTGGAGCAGAAGTATTGCGGGACCCCAGCGAAAACTTGACATTCTTCGACTGTGAAGGAAAGGCGCTGATGCCTCCTCCAATGCTCTATGTTATGCTGGTTCAGGAAGATGGATCGTTTTATCGACGCATAGGTCTGGGTCAGGTGTTCTTGTCACGTTGGCTGCAAGCGGGCCCTCGTTTCGAAACAGTTCTCCTAAGATAGGCACAGGCGATAGTCTGGTACATGCACCAAGCCTACTGAGACAAATGTTCAAGTCCTTTTTTTTTTCTGGCGTTATTTCGGTCTTTCAACCCTGACTACATCTCATGTGACCTAATAGCATATTGAGACTCGCGCATTAACTCCTATCGAACTCATAGAAACCAGCTACTTGCTCCTGATAGACTCTTTCCCATCACGTTGTGTAGATGAAGTGCGGACTCCGATCTCCCAACTCCTCAATCTGCTCCGGCGTCAAGCCCACCGCCTTCTCGTCCTCCTTCCCCGCCGCCCTCCGCCTATTGACGTGCGAAAAATACCACGACAGAAAAGCCATTATGGTGACGGCGACAAGGCCAAGGCTAAGCGTCACCGAGTGCCCGCGATGGTACTGGGGGCCTTCGGACTTGGGATATATCTAAAAAGAGATGAAGCCGTGAGTCGATGTCCTGGAGAAAAAAAAAAAGAAAAGAAAAGAACAGCCAAAACTTACATAACTCATCATAATCCCCCCCGTATTCACGCCCATAACATTCATCGCCAGCGCCACCGCCCTCTGCCCATACCTCGGCATATTCACCGCCACCCACGCAATACACACCCCCGACGCCGCATACATCCCCAGCGGAATCACCATGCACCCGGCATACCCGGCCGCGCCGCCATGCGTCGTCAGCAACACCACGTACCCCGCGCACGCCACCAGCGTCGCCATCGCCGCGACCGCGCCTCTCCGCTGCAGCCGGTCCGACACCCACGCCACCAGCAGGCACGAGATGATGCCGCCGGTGTAGCACGGGATCGTCATGGCCTGCACCTTGAGCGTCGACCACGACGGGTTGAGCCCGCGGATGATGGTCGGCAGGAACGTGCTGTAGCCGTAGATCATCGTCGCGGTGCAGAAGCCGGCGGAGGAGAAGAGGTAGAGCTTCCAGTCGCGCAGGGCGAGGATGATGTCGGAACGCTGGAGGTGCTCGGCGGCGGCGGTGCGGGAGGTGGCGTAGCGGGCTTGTCGGGCGCGGAGGAGGGTTTTTTCGGTGGGGGTGAGGTACTTTGCGGACTCGGGGGAGTCGGCGAGCGTGAAGAAGGCGATGGCGGCGAAGAGGCAGGTTGGGATGCCTTCGAGGATCATGATCCAGCGCCAGCCGCGGTAGCCGAGTGTGCCGTCCATGTGACTGGTCGAGTTATTAATCAGTGTTGCTGTATAGGGTTGAGGGCTGATGACTTCTTACCCGATGGCGTAGGCGAGGAGGCCCCCGAATGCCCCAGCGATGCTGCTGTTCATCATGAACAGTGCCAAACGCATCGCCAGCTCTTTCTTCGTGTAGAAGCACGTCAGGTACAGCGCGACGCCGGGGAAGAAGCCGCCTTCGAAGATGCCTAGCAGCAGGCGAAGCGACACCAGGTCGGCGAAGTTCTGGGCGAGGCCGGTGCACGTGGCGACGATGCCCCACGTGAAGGTGATGAACTGGGGTAGACGTTAGTTTGAGTGGAGATGGGGGAAGGGGCTTGGTCATGGTCTTGCTTACGGGGATCCAGCGCGAAGGGCCGACGCGCTTGATGACCAGGTTGGATGGGATCTCGACGAGGACATAGGTGACGAAGAAGAGGGACAGCGCGATGGGGAATTGCTGGCCGGTGAGGTTCAGGTCCTCCTCCAGCCCGTATAGCCGCGCATTTCCTTGCGTCGCCCAGATATTAGAAGATGCGGAAAGCTGCAAGGGACGTGGACACGTCTTTGCTGCTTACCAATGTTGATGCGATCGAGGAAACTGCAGACGTAGAGGGGTGCTACCACCGGCAGGATGTGCCAGTCCAGCTTCCGGAGCAGCCTCTTCTCCGCCTCGTAGTCGATGTCGAGCGCTTCGGACTGGGTATCCGATGCTTCGGGGGATTCGATCTTCGTATCTGCTGTGATCACGCTTGGTGCCGACATGATCGTGAATTGACTCAGTATTTTGTTTCGTTCGGAGGGCAGAGATATGGTGGACATATTGGACGTGCGCACACTCCACGCGCTCCAAGAGTCGCTTCTTATGTTATCCTCACATTCGGGTTCAAAGCGAGGTCTTGCACTTCCGTCTATTTTTGATTTTTGCCTTCTTTCGGCCGTGTACTGCGGAGGCGGACACAAGCTCTCTTCAAGAGTTAATGATCGTCCCAAGGCCAATGGGTGTGGCTGAATCTTGTCACACGTGGCCCTCGGATGTCTGATCCAGGGAACACTCTGTTATCTCTTGCTGTCTCATCGCTTGATAGAGCCAAATGCAGACAGCGATGATCAATGTGGTTGAGTTGAAAATTAGGATGAGTCGGAAAGTTAAAGTGCAATTGTCCGAATGGACCTTTGGGCCGAACCGAGGCACCGAAGCCTGTGCTGGAGCAACTGCCATATTGGGTCTTATAGCTTGCATATTAAGAAATCATGTGAATTCTGCCTCCTTGCACCTGTATCAGACAGATCAGTGACGCGATTGGACTCAACTCAAGAGAGTTCATCGAAAAAGACGCAGATAGCTGATATGACTCGGGGGCTGAGATTGAGGTCATAGAAGCTGTAGTACATAGGAAAATGCCGCGGGCCTCCGCAGAGATCGACATGATCCAGATCAGCCTGCCCAATCGGGCAAATAGGATCAGCATCGGTCCCTTTTTGGGCAGATCGACATGTTAAGGCTGCAATGCCCTTCTTTCGTCCGTTCATGTCTCACGGTTGTGCGACCGACGTGCGAGAAAGGAGAAAGAAAACATAGTAGAGCACCGCGAGCCACCGCGGCTGATTTGTAATACCTCTCCACACTTCCGAGGTCCTCGAAACTCAACAGGGAAACAATTAGGCGCTCTGGGACGCTGTTGGGAATTCAATTCGCGTCTGAGATGCCTAACCCCACAGTCGGACTCTCTTTCTCGGTTGTGAGCGGTTGAAGACTCCGATGAGACAGTCATCTCTCGACCCTGGAGGAAATCGAAATGATACACGGAAAATGGTGTTGAATACACAGAGTGAGATCAGGACGGCGTCATTCTAAGGCTGTTGAACGCGTATTCCTGTGGTTCTGTGCAGTAAAGGCGTCCATCCGATTGGACAGTCTAAATAAACTTAGCATTTATTCGGAGGGGAGTCTAAACTGACTTCCACCGCATGTCATCTCGTACTCTGTCTCGGTTACTTAAGGCCACACCCCGGACGGCTCAACCTTGCTGCAAACTATCCAACCACACCATTTCAATCCCCTTCGTTAGCTTCTGCAGTAATTTCGTTGAAGTTTGCGTAATGTTGAGATGCACGGCATTGATATAAATCAGTCTTGCGTCCCAGATCGACTTATTCGTTGATCTCAAATATTTCTCGTCGACAGACATCACATCGCGTACATTGTAGCAAACACTGGAAATCTTAGTGGACAAGATGACGGGTGTTTGATGCAATGCCGGGTGGAAAATCGAGCTGGAATGGGTAGCGAAAAGAATGGCAATGTGAGTGCAAGATACAGCATCACAGGTGATAGTCCATATGATCACCTACGTGCAAGCAACTTACATAATTATCATGATGATGCAAACACATACTCATGTTCTGCACAACATTTGCCGATGCGAACACCGGAGTTGGGCGGAACAAACCTCTCGCTTAATTAGTGTTTCTTATGTAGCTAGCCCTGGTTGAAATAGCACACGACCACGAATCTTGCCCGATCCGGAAAGTGGGGCAAATACTGTTTTTCCTTTGGGCGTATCGACGTAATACCCTCCTTTTGTCCGTTCATGCTTCTAGGTTGTACAGTCAAGACGCCATCAAAGGAGATGAGAAAGCTCAAGAAAGCTTCCCCGGATTTGCAGTGTTATTTCGAATCTAATGTTGCGCTAAGGTACGCGGTGCCGTAATATAATTCTTGTGCCAGACTTGAGCGCTCCGACAAAACTACCGGCTTTTAATGTCGGAGAGCATGAACATGATACACAAGAGCACTTCAATTAACTAGACCACATATCATCGCCCATTGCCAGTCTCTTCCACTCTACGCATTGTCCAGCGTCATCTCTATCAGCAAACTCAACAGCTCTAGAGCCGCTTCAAAAATGTGATTGTAGCAGGATAATCTCTGTGATTGACACAGCCATTAATTGAAATAATTGTGATCATGGTCATCTGAATCGATCCAGTATCCAGGGGGTTTCGACGAGTATGATCGCGTATAAACTTTCTCTTTTATTTAGCTTTACTCTTCCCTTTTTCTTTCCGAAAAAAAGAGACGATGAATGTAGTAGCAGTTAATCCTACATCAACACTTACAATAATAGAGATTCTTATGCTAGTCAAGCCCGTTGAATTGAGATAAAGTTTCAATTGTCCCAGACTGAAAGGCATCACCGATTCTCTCGAAGATGAGGGCAACTGTGAACGAGTCATAACATCCTTCGAGCTTTTATTTCTTGACTGCCTCCCCCCTTCGGAGCATTGAAAGTTCTGGTGCTAATCGAGAGGATAGGAGTGCATCGGTATGCTAACCACTGTCCTCTACGGAGTGGCAATCAGAATGAAGTCTGCTTACCAAGAGGTTGGATAAAACATAAGCCAGCAATGCCTCTGGAGCCAATATCAAAGAGTGATGGCCTTTGTTGTGTCCATTGCCGGAACAGGGCTCATGCTTCCTGAAATACCAGGCAAGAGTCGAATCCAGAAGATCTTTCACCGGATAGACGCCAGAACCATTGGCCAAATAGTGGGACTATTTTGATCTTGGAAAGTGAATATCAGGCCGAGGTCTTCGACGTGCTCAGCACCGTTCGGCGCTTGTAGACTGTCCGGTTTTCCGCTTTGGTATCCGGAAGTTGGCGTCACGTGAACAGATTATAACCCTATCCAGTTTAAATATTCAGCATTCCCCATCCGGGTTTTGGTTGTAACATTCTTAGGGGGGCTTTTAATCAACGATGTTGTCACTGCTCAACGTGTAACAAGCTTGGTGTTTCACAAGCGTGAGATGATCTCCAATCCGGCCAATGAGAACTGCCGGGAGAGGAGATCGGGACCGAGGTGGGGAATATGACCTCAGCCTGTGGTGAATCTCACTCCACAACTCCTCTTCTCTACATTCGATAACCATGAAAACATCACCGTCAAAGCCTCGCAGCGGCAGAAGCATCTGCAACCCAGCCCGGTTGGCATCTCAAGTCAGGAAATGGTGCGCTGAACGAAAGCGCGAGCACTCGGGAAGTCTTGGAAGAGCCTTTCGTGCAGCCTTTCGTCGCCGCGTCTCTGTCAGCCTACGAAATAATCACCCAGAAGACTCTGAACAAGCCTTAGTGTCATCAAAACCACCCACAGTGACAAACTCACACTCATCGAGCACAACGTCTGAGTCCACTAATGGTGATCTATGTCGAGGCTGCCAAGCCGTTATGCCGAACGATAGCACGCTTTCGAACTTCGCATCGGACAGAGGCAACTCGCAGCATGCTTTTCTCATGCCAACACCACATTTCGAAAAACGCACCATCTCCTCAATCAAAAATACGGCATCAAGTGGTTGCCCGCTCTGCAAACACATGGAAGCTGCACTTCAAAAACACTCAAGGCATAACCTTGCCTGCAAAGATGTGGCAGAGAGCACAGTGGTAGAATCGTTCAACTATCTTGTGGCTGGCGGCCTACAGGGTCTCGCCATCGGTTTCCGTTACATTCATGAGGACGATATCTCGGAATACATCAAACTGACATTTCCAATCTCGGCGAATCCCGGTAAGTGAAAGGCAGCCCCGATATATTTCCTTAAACTTACCTCAGAATCAGGATCGTGTCGCGATCACCTTGGAATCGATAGGAAACCCCCGTTTGGGCATCTTCTTTTGCAAGATCCAATGAGACTTGCACCAGAACCCCAAAAACTGCTGAAAAAGTGGATTGAGACTTGTTCAGGACATTGTGATAAAATAAAGCCACCGACAACACGACCAAAAAGGATCCTCGACCTGAGAAACTTCCGCAAACAAAATCGAATCACGCTAATGGAAACCGCATCTTGGCAAAATGAAACGCAAGAGACAGTGGCTTATGCAGCTTTAAGCCACTGTTGGGGATCTTCAGGAAAACCGCCGATGAAAACAACTCGTAACAGTCTTGCAAACATGAGTGAAGGGATAGATTTTGATGAGCTTCCCCCATGCTATCAGGATGCTGTAATCGTCTGTTGTAGCCTTGACATACAGTATCTGTGGATAGATTCTTTATGTATCATTCAAGATGATATAATCGAATGGGAAGAGGAGTCTCAGGTAGTTGCTCAGATATATCAGGAGGCCTTAATCACCATTATCCCATCGGCTTCAGAGTCATGCAACGATAGTTTTTTACGACGTTACCTCCCAAGGGTGGAAACCGTGGAAATAAATTTCGAATCCTCGGTCACCAAGCCTCCCATGAAGGGATCGTTCTTCATCGATGAACCCAACTCCCCCCGTTGTTCTGACTTGTCTCTTTTCTATCAGGACACTGCAGAAAGCAAGTGGGGAAATCGTGGTTGGACCTTCGGTGAACGACTATTCTCGACGCGGAGAATATACTTTGGCAAAAACGCGATTCACTGGAGCTGCGGGGGGTTTTACTCCTCTGAAATACAACACGGCAATGATGAAGCCATAGAATACAACTTAGGGACTCTGATTGAGGAAAAAAGCTTGGAATCTAGGGAAAATATATTTTCTATATGGTACGAGCACATCTTGGATTACTCCACCCGAGACCTCACGTTTGAGACGGATAGACTTCCTGCAATATCCGCGCTGGCGAAGGTTGTCTTTGAAATCACAGGAGATGAGTTCTTGGCCGGTATCTGGAAGTCTGATATACAAAATGGATTGTTGTGGTGCGCAACGGAGTTTCGGGGCCCGATAGCACTTTCTACCACATCTGGTTACATTGCGCCATCATGGAGCTGGCTTGCCCGTGCTCAGAATGCAGAAATCAAGCATTTTAGTAGCCAAGAAGCTCTTATACCCGAGATTCAAGAAACAGAGATCAATATAGCAGGAACAAATCCATTTGGAAGAGTTCAAGATGGCCATATTACGATCTATGGCCTAGTCCATACCCTTACCAGAGACCAATTCCTGACATCAGCCCGTCAGGTATGGTATAACTATTACGAGGTCGAATTGGGGGAGTCATTTAAAGCAAAATGTTTTTTGGACGAAGACTTGCATCAAAACTCATTTCAGCTCCCTGGAGTCTCTACATCAAACGCTCAAGAATTCCTACTGCTTCCTATCAGGAAGGGGTATTGTCTCGAAGAGACAACTCTTGGAGAGGATTCGAAAGACTCGGGAGCATACGGAGAAGAAGCGCCCATCTCGGGACTCGTCTTAATTCCAAGTGGCCGGAAATCCGAAATTCAGTACTGTCGCGCTGGTATTTTTCAATCGATCGGACCCACACCTCAATCATTCTTTGAGAACCATGGCAAACATAAAACTGTCGAAATCGTATAGGCCCATTCTTCCTACTGTCTTGGCATGAAGTACAGGCTTGGCTTTCGTGGTTGATTGGACTGCCATTAGAGCTCCGGGAGCCGAAGCATTTAGGACAAACATGGGCACTATGATTTTGCAAAAGAAGAAAAGAAAACTGCTGGCAACGACCTGTTGTCGTGCAAGGATCAAGCAGAATGGTGTTGCGAAGCCTAGCGCTTCATATCTGGAGATCAGGGCGTACGCGCCTGCATGACTGATGACATATCGAATCCAAGCAACAAATCATATATCGGTGCTTATTTCCGGGCACTCGCCATTAAGTTCAAGAGTACAGCGATAGGAATATGCGAAGAACAGAAGTTTCGAACTGGTTACAATCCCATTTCTACAGAAAATTACACCCTCTTTCGTCTGAGTCATTTGTTTACTTTCCATGACAGGGTCTTGTGCCGGCATTCGCAAATCTTCTAGGTACATGCAAAAGTGTAAATGTCTGGCTTACAGCAGGATCCGTCGATCATGTTTCAGTCCTGAAGCCGCCGTTAAGAAAAAAGAGCGGGTACTACCCAACGAACCCACTAAAATTCTCGTGCAGGAAGAAAACCAAGTAAGAGGGGAAACCCGAATCATAGTGACGTGCGAGAGCAACAGCATAGCAATACAGCTTGATTTGGGTCAGCGACCGACTTCCAATTACAAATGGTTGTTGTCACTCTTGGAATGTGTAGGACATTTGGAGACGGCACTTGAAGGTGCGGCACTTTTCGGCTGAGGCCGAACATGAGTGCAGGAAACTGAAAGCTAATCTAGCTGCATACGATGAAATTGTTCACTGGCGGAAAGAGACGGCTGACATCATAGTGGCACGATACGGATGCGACGGAACTGCGATATGTAAGACACCGGAAGAAGGCAATGCACAAATGCAAGAAGATGACAAGCTCTCAGAGATATCTAAACCGCCTTAGGGTCCGGCGTTTTAGCTCCCGCGCGCGGGCCCACTATCCCGCAAAATGCACGTCCCATATCCAACCTCTCCTCACCTCATTCCAGCTGCTTGTCCCCAGAAGTAATCGATATCCATCAACAATGCT
This sequence comes from Lasiodiplodia citricola, assembly GCA_023089105.1. Classification (NCBI taxonomy): domain Eukaryota; kingdom Fungi; phylum Ascomycota; class Dothideomycetes; order Botryosphaeriales; family Botryosphaeriaceae; genus Lasiodiplodia; species Lasiodiplodia citricola. Next base: position 159,008 of record JAJNLL010000076.1, on the reverse strand, counting down.
CATTCTTCATTCGGCTATCATCTCAGAGAGAAGCTATTTCTCGCCATCAAGGTTGCTCTCGACGATGACACCCTGCGACGACGATACCCACAGCTACATCATCGAGAAAAGTTTTGTGTGCGGAAGGACACGAGAATTGGCGAATGCTTGAAAGTAGGTGTGATTCTGTTTCAATACATCGATGCGACACGAGAGTAAACGGCAAGGAACACGTACGACTGACTTGCGTTCGAAAGATAGTTCAAGGCATCAGCGAGACGGCAGGTAACCCGCGGTACCTCCGAGAATAGCACCGCTTGCTTCGTCTGCAACGACCCGGACCTTGATATCTGTCATTCACCGTGAGACACAACGAGGCGCATCCGACTACTTGTTCAAGTATCGAAACAGGCGAAACATACCATTTCCACGATTACCGAGATGGGTCGGATCTCTGAGGCGGGAAACACAATTGCTGGACATCCCCCGGAGCGGAAACAATCGTATTCAGACACGGACAGGCCTCGCGCACTGAACATGGACCAAGGTGCTAATCGATAACAGCCACCTACAAATAGCTGAGGGGACACGATCATAATCTGTTCTGGGGCTCCGACAACGTCCTTCGGAAAACGGCATGACGTAGGCTTGGGCCAGTTCATTGGAATACGCATTTCTGAGAGCTGACTACACCTTGGAATCATGGGATTTGATGGTCAAGATGGATTTTGTCTTCTTATACTACTCCATCTCTTGCTGGGCGGGGTCGTGGGTCATGGTTCCCACATCTGATGTCTGAAACGCTGCATTCGGTTGCTGCCAGGTTCTGTGAAAAGAGCGACGCGACAAAAATCCAGGGGTGCGAAAATCGAAGCTCTCAACACCTTTCACATCCACCGTGGGTGGGCTGAATGTCGCTCCCCAAAACAGCGCGCAGAGGAGAAGAGAACAACAAGCCGGAGCGTGAGGCGAGGCCTCATCAGCGGTAACAGAACCGAATTTTCAGCGACCTCCAATATTGAGCAGCAGATGGCGATCATTGCACATTCAAGTCCGACCGGCCAGGATTATCGCAGCGCACTCGAAGCTTGAACCTGTTCCTGGGAATGCCGTGAAGCAGTGCCGTGCTCTTGCGTTGAGCGCTTCCAGGGAAAATCGGCGCGCCGGAGATAGGCGTCGGTTATCTCATCAAGAGACCGGCCTGGCCTTTGTCATGATGTCACGCCTGAACTCCTTGCCTTAAGTGGCGTCCTTGCACAACGTCGCAGTTGCCCTGTTTCTTTGGTATCCTGAGGAGAATTTACCATGGCGCACACAACGTTCTAATCCGCTCAGTCCATGTCGCTTTTCATTAGTTTACCTCAGTGCGAGGCACCGAGTCGGATCGACAGCCGCGTACATGCAAGCTTGCAGCAGCGCACGACGACGGGATTACAGAATCAGGAAGCAACAAAATTCCATTTTCTCTTGTACTTTACAGATCCATCCGCCCTTTTCCGGGGACCAGCCGAGAAGAACACCAAGACTTGCAGCTACAACCGCCCACTGCATTCCCCGACCCGATGATGATAACGCGCGAATATCCAAAGAGAAGACCAGCACGCCTGTGTGGTGTTTTTCGATTAGACATTCCAGCGGAGCGGCGCAGAGAAACCCCCCGGGTTGCCACGGCACATTGCAGCGCATTGCAGCATGCATGCATCGAGCAAACACGCGCCCAACATGAGACGCCGTAGGGTTCGCCGATTCCGTATCCCGGACTCCGGTCCCCGGACTCCGCATCCCAGACTCCGCGTCTTCGAGCCTCATGTTACGCAATCACGGCGGGGTCTGTGTTGGCGCGGCCATATTCCGCTCACCGTCAAATCAGCCACTGCGGCGGGGCTCTTGACCCGGCCGTGATACATAAGATGCATCGGGCGGGGCGGCAGACGATCCGTCGGGTCCTTGAAGGGGCGGCTTGCCCCCAAACCTTGCTGGGATTCTCAACCCAAGCCTGAGGCAGAGATTAAAGCTTCTCCAGCTCTCTGTTACGCTCACGGGATCTTTGGAACGCGTCTGCGCGGCTTCGCAGATGGAATTAGCATTCAACAGTTGAAAAATGGAGTCTTCAATACAATCAGAGTCGATCCGGAGACTTCAATTTCATTCGAGCTATTTAATGTGCATTGGATGCTTGGGCCTGGCTTCTCCATTCGTAACGCTGATACACAGCACAGCCGGTTGTGCTCTGCTCCGCCCTTAAGCCCTATCTTCCTCACTCCTGGAGCATGCCTGCACGGTAGACCCCGCCATTTTTGTAACGGTTATCAATCTCCCTCATTGCCGCAGCCATCCCGCCCTGGCCTAGTTGCCAGTGGGCTGCCTTGATGTGTTCTTTCAGATGGTCTTTACGGGCCTGTGCAACTTGGCAACCTTCCACTACGCAAGGAAATACCTCCTTAGGGTTGTCGTGCACGCGGTGGACGTGTCGCTCGCAGTTGTACTTCTTGTTGAAGCTTTGCCCGCAGGTATGGCACCAAAAATGAGTTCCTGTGGCAGCAGCTCCGGTGGTGGAGCTGTTAGTGGTATTGTTGAACCACGCGTTGCCGCTCATGATGGCTGGGGCCCGATCCCTACTTATCGCCCTCTGTCGACCGGGTCAGCACCGACATTAAACGAGAGCAGTTGCTTAGGAGCAATTGGAGGGACAAAAGCACCTTGAGCAGTGTTGGTTCTGAAGAAGACTCGTGTCTTTCTGCACGAGAGGATATAACCGGTTGACGTGGCGTCCAGGCCCCTATGTCATAGTGCCTTAGTGGGATCTACGACGGCAGTCAAAGCGGAGAATATGTGCGGACTTACGACAATCTCTAAAAAGAATGGCGAGTATTACCCAGGGACGGGCACGCAGCGTGTGTGCGTATACGATGAACACCCAGCAGTCTGCTTGTTAGCTGCAAACATTTGAACGCATCGAGCACCGTCGCTGACAAGGTTATTAAAGGGCACGACGAGCAAAACTCCACGGCGGCGGGAGCAAAACTCCAAAGCGGCGGGAGCAATGCTCCACAGCAGCGGGAGCAATTCTCCATAGCGGCGGGAGCAATACTACACGACAACAGGAGCAAGACTCCACAGCAATGGGGCAGAACTGAACCGCGGTGGGAGCAACTAGAGGCCTGATTATCTCCATGGTGATACCAAAGAGATGCTGCGTGGCCAGCAATCCCTCCTCATGGCGCACGCTTATGAGGATGAACCAATTAGCAGATGCCAGCTCTGCCCTCTTCTGCCGGGAGCAGCGTGGATTATTTTTCGATACATGGGCCGTATCACGGCGTTGCTCTCGGTTATGGTCGGCCCAGATGAAAGATTGCTCCCGGGACATCCAGCGAATGGCGGTCAAGGCGATCGGGTGGCTTCACGGTCCCTGGACGATGCCTGGCGCTCGGACGGGCTGTTGTTACGGCGGTCTCATGACAGCCATTGTCACTGATCGACAGAGAGGACCCCATCGTCTGGTACGATCCCTGTCAGTTGTCGAAACTACGTCGATGATGGGGCGGAAGATGTACACACCAAAGCAGGCGAGCGAGCCATCATGACTGCGGGGAAATGCGACTGGCTAATGGCGTGATCCAATCTCCTTCCATTCCCATCCGGGTGGAGCGGGTCCTTTGGGATGGTGTGGGTGGTCTGGGCGGTTGGTTGACACGTTTGGCTGAGCTGCAGGTCAGAGATGGAAACGAAAGTCAGCAAAACATCGAGCGGCATCGCAGCTACGTGCATGCACCGTCGCTCATATACCCACGCCGCACTTTTTCAGCCTCACTCGGATCTCCACTGAGCTCAGCGCCCTTGCCGTTGCGAAAGGCTGTATATGTTCGCAAGGAGGCGACCGCTGCCAGGCATACATCGAGGGCGGAGGCAGCAGCGGGGGCGCAGCGGACATCCAGCTCCTGGGCGTACAATGTGCGGCGCACCTGCCTGCTGAGGGCTAGTTTGCTCCCGAGCCGAAGTCTCCTTGCCATGGAATGGACTCGGTAATGATCGAGGCTTAATGTCCCATGCAGCGCTCTCTTGGCGGGAGCAAAGCATAAAGCGGTATCGGAAAGTCACCGCCAGGGAGGAGCACGTGTTACCGCCTCAAGCAGAGGGGAGCCACGGATGATGGAGGTGCAAGGGATCAGCCGCGTGCCTCGATCATCTGCCTCGTTGCCTGCTTCGTTTGCGCCTCGCCGTGGCGCCGCCCTGCCGGGCTTATCTGCGCGATGCATGGGTCATCAATACTGCCGCAAGGCCACGCCATGAGCGAGGAGGATTTCTCGAAGCCAGCCTGGTGAGAGCGGCGGCCTGGTCAGTGCTTGCTTCGCTGGTGGCTGGCCTGACATAGTGTCGCTCCCGCTCCCGCTCCCGCCTCTAGAGCGAGCCAATCTCATTGCTCCCTCGCATCCGCATGGGGTTTTGCTGTCGACTCTCTGCCTGGACCCCGCTCAGGCTCAGTGCGGAGCAGCAGGGCCGCCGACGACAACAGCAACAACAACAACGACGTAGGCTATGCATAGTCACGGCGGAGCGCCGAAACCTTCCGCCGGCATGTAATATGATTTCAGCCGCCGGCGTGCCTGGTTGGGCCCGCAGGGTGCTGCTCTCCTTTAGCTCGAGGCCGGTCTGCGGGACTCGTCATGTGACGCAATTTGTGTAACGTTCTCTCAGTATACCGCCGGTCACGAGGCGAACAGCTCCGATATATAGGTCAAGTCGCAACGGGCAATGGCCAACCACGAGACTACTGCTTCACGGCGTGTAAAGGCGGTTGCGTAGGTTTGCGTATGTTATAAAGCTCCTATTGTAGGGATCTTTGATGATAAATCCTTAGGAATTCGATTTTCTGCAGGGTTCAGGGCATCATAAACATCTATCAGTATGTACATGAATTGCGGTAATCTCCAGTATATACTACTAAAAAAAGAATTTGGAGCCTCATGTAAGTAAGCAAGAGTAAAGTCGAGGCCCGCGGCAAACCGTCCATCAGCAAAATTCCCGGTTGCCAAGACCGGTAGCCTGTTATTTATAGCATTTAAATTCTATTTGTGCCCACAAAAGTAAATTTACAGCACGAATGCTCCCACATTTTTGCTCCGACTGCCTAGCTGATCACTTCCTGCCGCTGGCTGCAAGTGGACAGTTTTGCCGGTGTAACCTCCACTAACGTTTCTAGACAAGCAAACACTTTGAGCCTCTTTGAAAGAAAAAGAAATTTCTATCACAGAAACTATGCACTAGAGCCTCTTTGCGTCAAAACCCCTCGCCCGCCACTCACCCACCCTTTTCCGGTTCATATTCACAAAGCGAAACAGAAGACAGTTTTTCAGGTGGAAGAAAAACCCCATTCCACTCAGATGTTGCAGTAAGCCGGTGATTTATTGATTGTTGGGCATTGTATTGAGTTAAAAAGGTGCGAGAGGGAGAAGGCCGAATTCAAAGATGGTAATGCGGATCCGATTGGCGAAGTGCATAATCATGTGATATGATCCATAAAAGCAGGTCGATTCTAATAACTAAATACAACTCCTTGCCGATTGTATAGAGCACTGGAAAGACATGTTGGTACTGTGTGCTTGGTATAACGTATTTCTTTCTGCTCCACGCACCGGAATTGGGCGGAGCAAACCTCTCGCTTATTTAGTGCGTTCCTCATGTAGCTAGCACTGATCGTAACAACACATTAGTACCAGTCTTTAGAGTTTAGCAGGCCACTAGCCAACGGCACTATTGTACGAAAGAAATCTCAAATGACAAGCAAACATCGAGCTGAGAGTCGAAGCGAGCTTGGAGAGTGTGGGGCTCCGCAATGAATTGGGCCGAGAAAGACGAAGTTATGCTCGAAACAGACGAAGATCGTGTCCGTAGCTTCCGGATTTAGTGAGCACACCATCTTCCGACGCTCTCTTTGGTGTCCGGTGGGCTCTGTTTCATTTTCATTCGTGGACGTGTTTTAGGGGCATGGCCAAGACGCGGCCAAGAAGTCTCGTGTTAGAAGTGTTACCCCGCAGTCCCTATTTTAGATCAAATCGTCGGAACAACTTCCAGCGAGATGAAGGCGGGCCGTCAACCAAGAGGTTGGCGTTTCATGGACGAAACAGTCAAGAGATGCACAGGTGCAAACACGCCACCAGATGAAAGGTGGGCCATTATTGTTACGCAGCGCATTCCCTTTCAGACGAACGCATTTACACACCTTCCATCTTCAACTAATTGTCGATCAATATAAGATCTACAGGAGAGCACTGTAGCCGAACACAAGCGAGCAGAATAGTAGGGATCAATGCGTTTAGGCAAGCGATATCATAGGTCGAGACTGCTGACGTCTGCTGTTTTCGGCAGTCGACAGGCCTCGAAACAAACATGCCGGTCTTCGGCTACAATAACCCCGGCATACTTAACACCACCAGCAAAAGGCGCTTGAGCGCCAAGGCGGCTCTGTGTGTCATGTTTCTTGTCATTTTCTTGTCGCCTCATGGTTAATAGTTTGTTTCTACTTCAATTGGTGGGTCAATAACCCTGCACGAACGGCAGAGGTGCTCAACATCCGGCGGAGAACAGCCTCCGCATCATGCGGCGGAGTTTTATGTCCACCCCTTTCGAAGTTTATAAACAAGCCGCCTCCCCCTTCTCCAGACCACGATCCATCAAACCATACCCCCAAAAGAAAAAGGCACCTCCACAATGACCCGTTTCCCCATCCTCCCGGCAGCAGTCCTCGGACTCGCCTCCCTGGCCCAAGCCCAATGCGGCTCCGGCACCCCTGACGCCAGCGTCACGGGCTCCGGCAGCTCCTTCGTCGCCACGGCGGGCGGCAGCGAAGTGTACTCTGGCTCCTCGTACCTGACCGCCATCCAAACGGCCATCGACTCGGTCAGCAGCGGCGCACGCATCGCCGTCATCGCCTCCGGCTCGATCGGCGCCAGCACCATCACGCTGGACGACGGCAAGATCTTCGAAGGCTGCGGCACCATCGACGTCGCCAACAACGCCGGCAAGGGCGCCATCGAGTCGACCGGCACCACCGACGTGCAGATCCCGTACCTCAGCATGACCGGCGCGCCCTACTTCGGCCTGCGCTTCTCGGGCACGACGAACCTCGTCCTCGGCGAGATCACCATGAACCTCAGCGGCGGCATCGGCATCCGCTTCGACCGCGATGCGGATGCGAATAAGAACGTCAAGATGGGCACGATCCGCGTGACCGGCGCCGGCAGCCACGCCGTCGAGACGTGGAATATTGATGGTCTGACGATCGATAGCGTGATTGCGCGCTCCTGCGGCGAGTGCGGCTTGCTGCTGCAGGCGACGACGAATGCGCAGGTGGGGCTGGTCGATGGCGATGATGTGGGCGGCAGCACGGGCTACGCGACGCTGCGCTTTGCGAACCAGAACGGCCGCCTTTCGAGCGGCAGCTACGAGAAGAACGTCTTCATCGACCGCGTCGTGTCGCGCGGTGGTGGCCGCGGTGTGTTCTGCGTCTCGGAGTCCGGTGGTGCGGAGATCACGGAGATTGATCTGGCGGACAACGGCAACAACGCTATTCTGATTGAGAACTGCTACGGTGTTTCGATCCTGGGCGGTACCGTTGAGGGTGGTGGTGAGGTCCGTCTGGCGGCGCGTGATGAGTTTGAGAACAACCGCGACATCTCCATCACTGCGACTGTGAACGACAACACTGTTCGCGAGTCGCCTTGCGGCGAGAACATCACCTGGAACCTGTCCGGTAATGCTGCGCAGAACGTCTGCTAGGCGGTGGCTTTTTGAATGAGGGGTGTTGTGTATATATTTGTTATCTGTACATGTTTTGGTCTCGGTGGAAAAGTAAATATTCATGTAAAAAACCTGGTTTTTTGAAGGCAATCTGAACGCCCTGACTGTGATCGAGATGTCAAATTGCGTCTTGGAGTGAGTGTGAGTACTCAACACGGTTGGGCTTTGTTTGCTTACGAATGCTGCTGCTATTGGTTATTTGATTCTGCTGTCCACGTGCTCCCTCGCATCACTTCACATTCAATGGCACTTGTACAGGTCAGCTATACACTACACTAAGGTAAAATGCTCTTCGATACAATACCTTCACACCCGATGTTATGGCTGTTAGTTCTGCTGATGATTCTGGCGTTGGCTTTGGGTATACTCTGGTGTTTTGGAAGCCTTGTTATGTGGTGTTGCTTCGGGCATGGGCGGGCAGATGCTTCAGGCAGCAAATGTAATGCAAAACAGGGCGTTCTGTATGTGCTATTAACTTTGAAGTTGATTCTTTTCTCATGGTGTCTTTGTTTGGTTGATCCAGCCGAGCCGTGTTGCCTCGAGCACGGGTGGCAGATCACTACCCTGAGCAGTGTCAAGGCCCCGCCTTTTCTCCAGGCAGCAATAGAAATGCGGCACAGTAAACATCAAAGATGCTGGGCTTCAACGCGGCGCAGTACAAACTCTCGTAAAAAGATGCTCCATTCTGCATTCGACGGTAGGCGGACCACGTGGAGCGGAGTGATGACGAAAATATCCAAGATGACATGTACATGTACCACCGTCTATACATATCAGTCCCGCCGCTCACACTTCTCCCGCAACACCACATCCTGTCCTTCATTCCAAGCAACATACCAATGGCAACCCGAAACGAAGTTCTTCAAGCTTGCGCCGATCAGCCGCCCGAAGCAGTCCTCTCGCTCGCACAAACATGCCCCAACCCGCCAACTGAAATACAGATGGCCTACAAGGCAGCAGAGAACGGCAACTCCGCCCTACTCCACTGGCTACTCCACCACAACGCCACCACCACCCCCTTACCCCATGGCACGCTCCTCCTAGCAGCCGCCAGCGCCCTCTCTCAGCCCTGCATCCAAGCCGTCCTGGACCTGGGCCTCGACATCAACCTCGCCAACGACCCTAGCACAGACGTCGCCAACGACCGCATCGGCGGCGTCATCCACCGCGCTCTACGCAGCCCAGACTGCACCGAAGCCTTCATCGCCTGGCTCCTCGAGCAGGGCGCCGATCCGAACGCGGTGGATGCTGCTTGGCAGCGGCATGTCTTAATTTATGCCATGACGCATGGCCCTGATGGCTCTATGCCCATCGTGAGGCTGCTTATCGCCCACGGTGCGGACGTGAACCGTGCGAAGGCACTGCATTTCGCCGCCTCGTGCAACGATATCAAGAAGGCGAGATTTCTCGTGGAAGAGGCGGGCGCGAATGTCGACGAGCCGGGCGTGCCGGAGAAAGATTTCTACTGGGAACGAGGTCCGGGCACTCCGTTGCATACCGCGGTGGCGAGAGGTCACTCCCGTGTTGCTGGTTATCTTTTGAAAAAGGGCGCGAGCCTGGACGTGAGAGACGCGATAAAGGGGATGACACCGTTGGAGGTGGCTGAGGATCGTTGGGGGCCGCCAAGTGTTCTATCCATCCTGAAGATATGGCGGAAGAAGCGCCAGCGGGATGAATCTGGGGCGTAGTCCCATAATGAAAGCGCGGTGAAGCCGTCAAACCCGCCAAACCTGCCGGATTGGAAAAGAATGTGCTATTAAAAAAAATAATTGACAGCGCATCTGCCACGTTCGACCATAGGCAGTCGTTTTCTCGGGAACAGACCGCCCGGATTACAGCCGATGTCAGGTACCAAGGGCCCACATGGGTGACGGTGATCCAGCGCGGTTGTTGATCCAGTGGCTTTGATCCGACTGTTTGGAGCCGGCTTTCCTACTGTATGTAAAACACCCCTTAGCTTTGTATCTTAGTGGAACGAGCCTACCGTTACATCATTGTTCGTACCTCAGCCTCTCAGTCGCTTTCAATCGAAGAAAGGCCGAGCTGGCGCCGCCGGTCGCCCAGCTGCACTCGTATTGCTATCCAGCGGGTCCGCCCGCTGCAACACTTTGGTGTACCAACCACACCGATATTTGGCAACATTTCTGCGGTAGAATTTGGAGTCATAGAAAATTGCTTGTCTGTAATGAAATAAGCCTCCTACAACTCTATTGAGCGTGCGTATGAAGCTTACTGTGCTATCTTGGCAGAATGTTAGTGTCGCACGCGCCAGTTGATCCGCGCGTAGAGATTTCTGCCCGATTTTTAGCATTAATTACGCTCTTGGCAACCGCTTGCGCTCTGTGATAAGTGAAGGAGCTGACGTGCGAGAAACTTTGGTGTTTCGGCACACAAAAGAAGGTAGAAGCTCTGAGGCTCATACCCCCTGAGCTGTGCCACCATTCCAACATTAGTTTGCCCGGATACCGTGTTCTGATTCGTTCGTATTCGTGACCTATTTTTAGGCGTGTGATGCTTATCCTTGGCGGCGAATCCTGCGGACCCGGAGGACCCGTAAAAGAAGGATCGCTTAACAATCTATAGTGGAGACGTCCGTATCGTTCATTATAAAGTTACGGATAAGTCGCGCCTCATCACACCAAAGATATTAAACCTCACCATCGCTTTCCTTGCACAACCGTTCGTTGTTTACTGTTTGCAATTCGTTAATACTTCACACAATGGCGGCTCAAAATTGGTTCCGTGCGGCAATCGTGTCGAGTGTCTGCCTCGGCCTCGCTTCCGCTGCTGGTAAGTTTCAGGAGTTCCTCTTTTTGACCACCATTGATACTGACTGCCACAACAGACAGCTGTACCGGAACTACCACCGTCAGCAGCAAAGCCGACGCAACATCCCTGGCCAGCGCTTGCAAGACATACTCGGGAACCGTCGCGGTCGCCACCGGAACCTCGGACGAAATCGACCTGGAAATCGAGAAGAGCTCCTTCATCGTCAGCAACACAAAGCTCACATCGCTGGAGGGCGGCGCCGACGACGCCGTGCTAGAGAACATCAACGTGTCCTCCAACAGCGACCTCGAGGACATCACCTTCGAGGGCACGCACGCCAGCAACATCACCATCGGCGCCAACAGCGCCAAGGCCGAGATCTCCTTCCCGCACCTCAAGGAAGCCGTCGACATCGAGATCGCCAACGCCTCGTCCATCGACCTCGCCGCGCTCGAGTCCCTGCCCCGCGGCGCGCTCCACATCTACGGCGGCAACCTCGAGAAGCTCGACCTCGCCGAGTTCCGCGAAGTCTCCGACGGCCTCATCCTCGAGGACCTGCCCAAGCTGACGGAGCTGTCGGCGCCCGAGTTCACGCGCATCATGGACCGCGGCGCGCTGACCATCAGCAACACCGGCCTGACCGAGCTGTCGCTGCCCAAGCTGCAGCTGGTCTTCTCCTCGCTGTACCTGTCCGGCGACTTCAAGACCGTCGACCTGCCGCTGCTGACGTCCGTCGGCGGCGACATCTACATGAAGGGCGCCAGCGACTTCGACTGCGACGCTTTCTCTAAGCAGTTCAAGGACATGGCTACCGACAACGGCAAGACGTTCAAGTGCGTGGCGGGCGATGATTCGGACGACTCGGATGCTCAGAGCGCGAAGCCGAGCACCTCGTCGACTTTCAGCTCCGCGTCGGCGTCGGGCAGCAGCAGCAGCAGCAGCACTGCCTCTAGCACTGCCTCTGGCACTTCGTCGGGCGCTTCGTCGACCGGCACTGCGGCGAGCGCGTCGGGCTCCGCTACGCCGTCTGCTGCTGCGAACGACAACTCTTCTGCTGCAGCATTCAAGGTGGGTATGGCCACGCTTGGAGGTGTTTTCGGTCTTCTGTCTTTCTTGTTGTGCTAGAGTTGGTTTGGAGCGGCTATGACCTGTTGGAATTTGTACCTGTATTTACGGCTAGAACACGTTTAGATTACCCTTATGTACATGTTGGAGGTTTCTAATAGAGCGGGGAGATCTGTTTATACTCTTGAAGTTTTAATACTTAACTGGTTTGGTGCCTTCCGATTGACATGTGTACTGAATGGAAAGGTTAATGAGCCTTAATAGTGGAAGGGTCGATGGCGTGTCGTTACGAACCCTAGAGTATAATGGCCCGCGCGGGACAAAGCACTGCAAGGGCCAAAAGCCCATAAGTCAGTCATCCACACAAAGACAATTAAGATCCACTCAAGTGATCCTTTCTTAGCCTATGGACGCGACTATTAGTATACTGTGTGGGAAGTCTAGGGTGAGGTAGTGTAATTGAGACGTGCCGGAATGCGCCTGTCTGCGAGGTCGTTAACCAAATCTTTCGCCATCGTAACCGTCCGTCCTACTTGTGATATTTCGAAGGGCTGTATGAAAAACCTAGTATGGTATCTAAAAGTCATGACACGGGCTTTCTCGAACTTTAGCAGTAAGGGAAGTAGGTCGCGTAGCGAAATGGCACGGTGTTTTCACTATCCCAAGTCCCTGTCGAGTCCATATACAGCGACAACACTATGAATGTTAGCACAATTATCTGTGCGAATATAACCATAATCACATACTCAACATCTGTATCTTTTTACTCCTCATAAGGTACATTCATCCAATAGTGTTACTCATTTAGTCATTCTAACTTAATTGCTCTCTCAAGAATCCACTGTCCACCATGAAACAAGTTGCCGTTCGAGTCCTTAAGCTGATACTCCCAACCACCACCAACCCGCCTCGCCTGATGAACCACCAGAACTTCGCGTCTCAGAAAACCGTTTTCTCTGATACTAATATTTACCTGATCAGATGTTCTAAAACGTGGAGGCCGCTAGATTAAATTAGCACCTATATAAGAATTGCCTAGGGCTTTCTTACCGGCGCTGACGGATCTGATCTTACTAAAAATCCACCACTTGAAATAATCTGCGTATCCTTAGTCGTATTGTGCGTGTGCTTGTCTTGTTCCTGCGACCGTATGAGACGAATGGACACCTCGTCGGATGGAAAGAACACCCGACGTGCGATTTTATATTTTGATGATTTGCTTACGGTGAATGCACTGCTACCAATCGAGGTGACTGTAGGAAGACTGCCCGGCAAGGAACCGACGTCAAAGGAAGATCTGCTTTGAACTTTTGTGCACTTCGAAGTGCCCTCCCCCGATTGCTCCCTAAAATAGTCATTTTCAGCAAAATAATCGGTATAGTCAATGAGATCCATGGGTGCAGGTGCAGAATGGCTGTGCCTGTCAAATTCGGATATCTCAAGGGTTCCTGAGGAGCCTGATTCCGCCTCTCTGATCCACTCTTCGAGTCTCTCTGCATCATCCTTTTCCTCTGGCAAATTGTAAGTGCCAATTGGCTTGTCCAGGTCATGGACAGTAGGTTGAGGCCATGGAAGAGCGCGAAGGGAGAATTCGTATGAGTGGCGCAGCACATGGTCAACCAACTCGGGTGAGTCTTGTGGTCCGCATGATGAGCATAACGGACACGACTTGATCCCCATGCACTGAATTACAGACCACGATACGAGTGTCGAGATGGGATGATCCGACAGCTCTTCCTTGTGATTACCCTCAATGTGGTCGACAATTCCTTCCATTGATGAAAAGAGTAGGTCTTGCTCATCGCACAAAGGACATTGCCACTGGGTTGGATGGTCTTTCTTGACATGAGATTCCCATTCTTTCCGTGTACAGAAGAGCAGGTGAGGGGTAGGACATTTGTCGGCGACGCAGGTGTAGGGACATAAGTCTTCGATGAGGTGTTGCCTATAGTATATCGATTAGTAGGCATATCAGAAGTGGCTGTGTGGAAAATGTGCGGTATTTACCTCCATTTCTTAGGGTTGGCATATTCTTCGATTGGTAAGGGTTGGCAACAGCAAGGGCATTTGTGAATTTTACGACTAGATCCGAAGTGCGGGGGCTGCGGGAATTCAGTATCGGAAGAGATGAATGTTATTTGGGTCCTTGCAGGCTCAGGCGTGTACCCCTTGGCTGCGGTATATTTGAGAGTTCCTTCAGCTGTAGAAGCAGTGGAGAATCCTGTCGTAGTTGGCGGTGCTCGTTCTTTGTGTTTCAGAGATGGTGAAGACATCACACGATTGTTGGCCCCACTCTCGCCATATGTTCGAGGTTCGCTTTCGGAGAGACGGTCTTCGCAAGACGAGATAGAAGGCATTTGCTGCTGAAATCCAATATCTCTTGAGATACGTGAACGTTTCTGAGCCAATAAAAAGCGGTGTCTTCGTCTCAAATTGGCTTCAATAAGACGATTTTGGATCTCGTCTAGCCGAGAAACATCAAGGTCGTCTGGACGACGCCCATCTTCGCTTGGCCGGAGGAGAATCATGCATTGTAGGTGTTGTCGAAACTCTTCGTGTTTCGTTGGATCAAACATCCGATCAGCCTTCCGGCTGCGGGATGCTTTTCCTGTTCGGCGAATAGCCACCCCAATCATGGCCAGGTTATTCATGGCAGAATCGACGTTGCAGAGGGCCTCGTCAGTAGGGCTATCCTTTTCAGCAAGGTCCGCATATTCATCCAGAAAATCGCTCAGCATGATCAAGACACTCTTTACCAGTCCAAGGTCGTTGGGCCTCTTGTTTAATCTCGAATCCAGTGAAGCTCCTGGCTTGGCCAAGGCTCCAACACCATCTGCCCAAATCTTCAAGTCTGCCATCCTGTTCTCCAATGCCTCATTGTGTTTCATATCCTTCGACGTCGACAACAGCTCGAATCTCGAGATGCAAGCCCTTGTGAGATCCAGAACGGAGGTGGCAGTATCATTTGGCGCCGATGGTCTAGTTGGGGACATGATGTTGACAGGCATATGTGCCCGGGAAGAGGATTGAGATACAGATAAGCAGTCAGGCTTTCGCGAAGTAAGCCGTTTGAAGAAGCGCGGAGAGGTCAATAGATGCCTTGGGCTGTCGTCCACAGAACTTCTGTTGACAATTTAGCTTGAATGATACTTAGTCGCACTTGGAGTAGTGGGTGATGGAGGGCTTGCGTACCCTGACTGTTATGTCGCAGCTAGCAGAAGTCAAGAGGGTGAAAGCATTCTTAGTGTGGCGTACGTCAAGTGCGGGCAGTTCGGCACACATGCTTACTACACGTGACTGCCACGTTACACAGGGCCTCCACCTCTGATCCTCAGTTTCCAGGTGCGCATCTCTAGTGCAATGCTGAGTGCGGGGGCCCTTCATCCGCTTTCGACGCACGTTGTAATCCGAATTACCCAAGCCCGCACCCGCATCTTAGCCACAACATGTCTGATGACGAAGTGTGCTACCTGCTGGCATCTTGTGCCGGGGGAGTATCCGAGGTCATCATGGGGATGTGTGCGAGCTCAAGGGTGTTCCATTCCAGCAAGCGTCGCAGCACAGCGGGCCAGATAGGTACGAAGCTTCATCTGATCCATACCTACCTCAAGTCGCTCCCACCGTACTGGATCGATCCTGCTCTTGTGCATCTGTCCCGGAGCTTATTAAAACGTCTTGCGGATATTTGTGTTGTACGTATATTCTTCCCTTATGGAGATGTACACAAGTACTGAACAACCTGCACCAACGCAGTGGCCGCAAAACTTCCAGGTCTTACAGGTTACACTCATTCGCCAATGCCACGAATGCATTGTTAGTCGGCTGGCGCAAAAGAAACAACCGGAGCTGAAGAAATCCCTAACCAAGTTCTTCAACGAATCGGATGAATGCCGCTTGAAAGAATTCGAGCTTTACTGCGGTGACTTTTTCAAGGGGTTAATCCTCGACGATGTCGACGAGATGGAGGGCTTACCAGCGAGCGTTGAGCACCTTGATGAGGATGAACTTTCCCCTCATTTCAATCAACAATTTTTCGACACCCTGAAGCGTCATTGTCAGTGTGATCCGAGTCTGCACGAAATGCCAGTTGGCGACGTAGTTTGCCAAGACCTACGGCACCCGGCGAGATTATGTCTAGCGAACGACGCCGTCTCGTTAGACATCCTTATTGCATCCACAGATATGGCTCTTTGGCAAGAACTTCACTTGAAAATGTATTCATCTTAGAGTCTACCCTTCCCGTTTCAAGCTAACATTATCAAAGACGAGCGGACAATCAACCTTCAGCCGAATCCCAGCTACTCCTCCAGGGAGACATCTGCACGCTTCTGGAAAGACAACCGAATGCCCGTATCATGCTGCTATTTGAACCCAGGTACAGCTTTTACAACCCCAACCAGTATCAGGAGTTGGATCAGGATTTTCTACCTGGCCGCGGAGAATCACTCTCTAGTGTCTTGCGCAACTATCAGCTCACTCCCAAAGACAAGGTTATCCTGTCATATTCAATGGCAAGGGCATATTGGCAATTTTACGATTCGGAGCTGGTGCGTACCGAATGGACCAGCGAGTCTATCTGGTTCATGCCTGAAGAAAATGGTGGCAAACCGAAGGACATGTTGCCACTGAGATCATACCTGACGTTCCCATTTGGTGTTCCGAACAATCCGGTGCAGGACTTTTTACATGACGCCCGCATAATTCACCGATGTCCTCGCCTTTTTACCATAGGGAAACTCCTTCTCGAGATTGGTCTTTCCGAACTCGTTCCAGCGAAAGTTCGCAAAGATCGAGTTTCACAGGCAAATTCCGACTACCGAAAGGCAACTACTGGACTGGAAAAGCTCCGGTCAATGAAGTGGGATGGGCTTCCCATCAACAAAAGATACTTCGACGACGCTGTAGCATACTGTTTTGACAGTGCTAATTTTATACGGTTCTCAAACCAGCCGAAGTCTGCCCCGCAGAATACCCTCAAATCAGTTTCAGCAAATATGAATGCGGAGCAGGACGAGATAAGAGCACGGAGGAAAACGTTCTATAAACATGTTGTCCGTCCTCTTGCATGGCTCGCACGAACGGGTTTCGGTACCCTGCCGCAGCAAGTGACCTATATCAGCAAAAAGAGCGTCTCATCACCGAATCGGCAGTTAGATGACTTGCAACTGCAACCAGAGCCAGAGTTTCATAGTGGAACCGACGTTGCAAAAAAGTGGCTTCAAGATCTGAACAAAATCAGCGCACATGTGAAACTTATACAGCGGCGACGTCGAATTAGCGTCCCTATTAGAGTTGCGATCCTAGATACGGGCTTTGATTATACTCTTCCGGCTTTCGAAAACGACAACAGGAGGGTAAGCTGCATCAAGGACAAGAAAGACTTTGTCGACACCGAACGCTCGTCTACCATGACAGACACGTTTGGTCATGGCACTCTCATGACAAGGATAGTCATGGAATGTGCTCCTTTTGCCGAAATGATTGTTGCTCGTGTTGCCAAAAGCACAGGAGAACTCGATCATAGTCAAAATAAAATTGCAGAGGTACGTGGAACGTGTCTGTAACTGTAGAGGCCCCCGGTTTCTGTTCTGACAAGAATGCACACACCCAGGCCATCCTTTGGGCTGTTTTGGATTGTAAAGCCGATATTGTATCCATGTCGTTCGGATTCCCAAATGACGACAAACGCATAAGCGATGCCATCCACACAGCGCACTCGAGCCGCAACGGAGCTGTCATATTTCTAGCTAGCGCTGGAAACTCTCCTACGGAGGATGAGAGCTTTCCCGCTCGGCATCCATCCGTCATCTCCGTCTACGCAACGGACTGCTATGGGGAATTCATGAAATCGAATGCGATAGCAAGCTGCAACGGACCCGCAATATTGGGTACATTTGGGGACAATATTCCGAACGAAATTGCCCAAGAGTTCGAGACGAAATTTCCAAATGTCTATCAGCCAGGGACCTCGATTGCAACGGCAGTGGCGGCCGGAACAAGCGCCATAATACTTGCGTATGCCACTGTGCTCCCCTCTGTTTTAAAGACCAAAGGAACTCCCGAACAAATGTCAACGCCCAAATTAAAACGGCTATGGGAGTCGAAGGGGATGGAAAGTTTGTTGTACAAGATGGCGCTTGACAAGCACAATCGAAGATGGTTTGTGAATCTGATTTGGTTTTGGAAGGAGAAGAGGGATGACTACTCGAGATGGGTTGTTATTTACGATTGCATGTCGAAATTTGAATTTCAGCACCCTCTGCTGTCTGGTTGACGCGTGGGTGGGAGTTGGCGCAATTGGCACTGGCTTGAATAACCACAAGATGCTTTTTCGGTTGACTTCAGTTGTTGATAGCTAGATGCAAATCAATACTTGATTAATTCCAAGCACAGCACATAGGCAGGTAGCAGACCTGGTTTGAGGCTTTTCAAAGGCTTCAATTTCACGCAATGTACTCCTACAAGTATACTTTAGACCGGAAGAATAGCCCAAGGCTCTATAGCAGAGAGGCGGGGCTGTGCCGACAGACGTGGCCGATATCAATTGGACGTGGCTGCAGCGGACAATTTGAGCGGGCACCAATCCTGGCCAGCCTGAATGACGTGTTTGTTGCAGCCCTTCACCCCTGCCTCCTTCAGCTCGCTTGTGACGGACGCTCGCCTTCTATCCGCGTATAGAGACGATGTTGGCCCATCTCCGCATTTCAAGCTTACCCAACTGTGGCATCTCCTTCAACTTTGACACACTGGCCCTCCTCCGCTCCTGTTGATCCATGCTTCAAGTACGACAATATGACGCAGAAAACTTGGTTTCTACCACCTGAGTTCGACTTACGCCCCGACGGCGAACTCGCACTGGGCACAATAATCCAATACCCAGCCCGACCAACTCTTGCGCTTGCCTCCCTCAAACCACATTCAGATCCTCAAATCGCCCTTCCCAGCGTCAACTATCTCCACGAACCAAACCACGTCCACTCCACAGGATCCAGCAAGTCCATTGGAGGCGAGTTCTTCGCGAAGTTCATCGAGTT
Organism: Lasiodiplodia citricola; assembly: GCA_023089105.1. Classification (NCBI taxonomy): domain Eukaryota; kingdom Fungi; phylum Ascomycota; class Dothideomycetes; order Botryosphaeriales; family Botryosphaeriaceae; genus Lasiodiplodia; species Lasiodiplodia citricola. Next base: position 140,361 of record JAJNLL010000076.1, on the reverse strand, counting down.
GGCCGAGGCTGCTGGCAAGATCGAGGTCTCCCGGTACAAGAACCAATCTTTCGGCCCCGTTGACCTTGAGATCCGGACATTTGACAGCGCTATCCGCCCCGAGTCTCTACAAGCGATTGTGGCACTTGAAAAGGTGAAGAAGCATATCAACGGGGGAATGTTCGGAAAACGGCCCGTCTACATCATTTCAGGACTACGAGTGGCCAAAGATTCATTCTCAGTGGTAGAAGAAGCCGGGTCAACTTTTTTGGCGGCTTTGCAGGCATCTGGTCCGGCAGCTACAGAGCCTGTCGCCCTCGGAGGAGCAGGTAATGCGTCAATTCAAGGAGACAGAAAGGACGGCCATGACACAGCTCCGGGAATCATCTTTGCATACAGGCTGCATGTGATCAGGTTGAGGAGAGACGGAGATACTGAGTCGGAGCTGTTCTCCCACAAAACAGCCTTCCATACTGGCGAGGGCGATGATGAGGAAGACGAGATGGAACTCGTCGAGGTCACCGGGGAGGTCATTAACGATGATTTGGAGGAGGACCCGAACTTCGATGAATATCCCGTTGGAGGCGAGTCTTTCATTGTGTTTAAGGGCGAGAAGTAGGTTTCCAAGTCTTGAATAGCTCTTCACTCAGCGAAACGAATACAACAAATCGTGAAGGCAAGGCTGTACTTGAGCAGCTATTTAGAATGATGACAGCAGAAAAGAACTTTTGATCAAGTCTGTTGAAGTTCATTGGGCTGGGAAAATATGGGATGCTGGCAAGGCTGAATATTTACTGCTGCTGCCTGCACGCATCAGCTGTGATGTATTTTTTTTTAGAAGAAGCATTAATCGTTATGAGTGGCTGTAAATGTCCACATTGCCAAGCGATGGAAAGGGGGTTTGAACAGTGGCTGGGGAGACGTAAGAGTAGCCGACAGTTAAACAGTGGCTGCGGCACATGGATGGGCGCTTCTGGGTGTCAGCAAAGGTAAACGGGGCGGCCCGGCATACACAAATGCGGTGGAGCTTGCATATGGGCGGTAAAAGTTCACCATTCACATCATACCACGTCTGGTTTTCGGTTTACAGGGATCAAGTGACGGTGGGGGCCGTGACTTGCCGAGCCTTGCGATAGAGCTAAGGTTAAAGAACGCTGTAAAAGACATTGCATCCCTATCAACGATTGTATGTTCAGCCGCAGTTTCTGCTGACGGACTACAGCTACACGGGAAAATGCTAGTTACTAAAGGACGCGCAGTCGACGGACCGTCCTCGGACTTTAGCTGCTAGCATATAAATGGCGGCAAGGCTATGAGGCAGGCGACAAGGCTGTAGAGCAGGCAACGACCCTTATTTTATGCTGTTAATTTCGGTAACTTCTTGTACTACCTAGGAATACTTAATTTTAGGTTGGGCTGGATCTCCAAACTCTCAATACCATTATTTAAGTCCCAGCAAACCACCTAAAGTATCAAAAAAGCAGAACACAGGCTCCTTAAAACACTAAGAATCTAAGCTAAGTTCGATCGACCTTATACTTTTTTTTTTTTTACGGAGCCAACTATGACTTCCTTACCGAACCAAGACAATCTGGACTACTACGCTGTCTACACAGGCGTTTGGACAAACTGGGATCGCGGAAAGGTGCTTGGCGCTACCTTAACGACGACACGCGCTCACGGGAGCTTGCTCATCGCTTTCATCTCTCTGTTTGTAACTATCGTGGGGACAAGTTTCTGGAGAATCGGCTGTTTTGTTATGCATTATAGCTATTCGACAGAGGCACCCCGCGACGGACTATATCATCAACGACAGGCAATCCTTCGAAATTCAGCAAACGGTGCGGCTGGCCTTTGGAGCCTTTGTCAAGTCTTCCATGCTTGGTACAAAACCGGAAAGAACCCTTGTCGTCGCATGTTACCGCCTATCGCTCTCGCATTGATTATGCTCGCAGCATTTGCTGTGGCTAGTACCTTTTCATCTCGGATCTCGACTCTGACTGGAAACGAAGTACTACTCCAGGGTAGTAGCTGTGGAAAGGCCCCATCTTCCATGAACACGACTGTCGATTCCACTGTATACTACGTTTACCAATTCCGAGTTCTCGCTGCTAGTGCTGAGTACGTACAACAATGTTATGCCGACGGAATAAACAGATCCGGCTGCGGACAGTACGTCAAAGCGGCCATCACATCGAAGATCTCCCGAGACGCTGTTTGTCCTTTTCACCAAAAAATCTGCAAAAGCCAGAACTCCAATCTTCGCATTGACAGCGGGTTCATCGACAGCCGTAAAGACATTGGTCTCAACACACCCGAAAGCGAACGCTTCCTCTACCGACGTTTGGTACACTGTGCACCTCTGGTGACAGAGGACTATCGCCAGAAAATGAAGAATGACCGGGGACAGTCGATGATGCGGTACTTCTACGGGAAACAGGGCATAATGTCGAATTATACGTACGATTATCCGACGGATCCACCTTCGGGGTACAGGCCTGAAACTATGGGCTTCAACTTATAGTATGTTCATAATGAATGGTGTTAGTTCTTGGAAACAAAGACGGCTAATTCTATATTCCACCAGTACTGTCTATTACAACAGCATCAACGGGTCCTTGGAAGACTACCCTGCAGTACTCATACCCATCAAGGAATTGGAAAAGAAGGACGCAAGCGTGTTTTTAACCTTCCTTTCCACAAATGGAGTGCTTTTCATCGAGAATTCGGGCGACCCATGGTACTCGACCAATACTCTTGCTCTTGATGATTACAGCGTCATTGGTGCTCAGGTGTATGTCAGCGACGAGCCGGCATCTCCACTAGGATGCGTTTTACAGCACCAGCTTTGCAATCCAAACTTGCCTCAAGGCAATGATTGCTCACCATACTTTTCCACACCCGACGGCGGACGACACATAAGGGCACTTTGGCCAGATGAGGCAGACCGCGACGCGGTAAAGTGGTCGTACTGGTCCGCCGTAGGCGCCTTCGACATTGGTTCAGTAACAACCCAATTGCACACGCAAGCATTAGAGTCGAACGCTGCAAGAGGAATATTTCAAGGGCGGATCGCCAATAACCAGTGGCAGTTGGATGTCGAAAGATGGTTCAATATATCAATGGCCACGATACTGCAACGGTATATCGAAGTGGCAACCGGGTCTACCGATCCCGAAATGCGCAAATATATAGTTCCTCCATCTAACAGCCGACAGAAAAGACTATGCGAAAGTCAGGTACGTATTAAAGAAGTATTATAGCGTTGAAGTTACTAAACGACATACAGATGATCCTCAGCACCGCTTACATTAATTTCTCAGTTTTCGGACTTGCATCTATCTTCATCCTCGGTGGATTGATAATTATATCATCCTATACAATTGAACCATTAGTTCGCTGGATACAACGTCGCCGCAACCTCGACGTCTATGCTCGCCTAGAATGGACGGTTAATGAGACTCTCCAGCTACAACGCATGGCCCATGAGGAACTTGGACTTGGCTCCTGGCTAGACTGCGACAAAGACGTGCCAATCACCCAAGGGAGAGACCGACTCGCTGTAATCGACTTAGTAGAACTGTCTCACCCGAGGTTGAAGGCACCGCCTCCCATATTCGAGGAACTACTTGCTAATCCGGAAGGATCAGGCCGCCTTGAAGAAGAGCGATGAATCCATAAAATGATGGTAAAACTGCCAAATGTACGGGAAATGGAGACTGGACTGGTTCATCGATGGGGCTCTCATTCGATCTTGCAACGGTTAGGTCTTAAGGACTGAATTTTTAGAAAATGATTTATGTGAATGTCATGCACGATTTTTGTTGCGAGGTACTATCAGATAGCTGGGCGACTGCTCTGGAGTTATGATTGCAATTAACAGCATGATCTCTCACGTACGACCATAGGTCGCAGAATGCAGGGCTTCCCGTCCGCTCAGCCGTACTTAAGCTGCGAACCGGCCGATTAGTACTCAAGTGGGTGACCATTGGGGAATCCCGGCTGTTGTACGTTTTGCATTTTTGTTCCATGTCGGTCCGACCTTTTTTGGTGCATGCGTGGGCCGGAAAGAAGCCGACGGCTGGTGAACCCACTGAGTTGGGTTAATTTGTTGCCTTCCATTAATGACGTACTACTCGCCTTCCATGTTCGCGAGCGTCGGGCTGAACGGCGCACAGACGGGGTTGCTGGCGACGCGGGTTTACGGGGTCGTGAAAATGGTGGCATGTGCGGTGTACGTCGTGTGGGTGGCGGACACGCTAGGGCGGCGGAGGAGTCTTCTGTGGACGGGAGCTATGTGGGTAAGTTTTTCTGTTCCTTGATCTGGGGGAGTGGTCGGGGGGAAATTCCTTTCATCGAGGGTCGAAGGAAAACCTGATCGCTGGATAGGGTCTCGCGCTCTTGTCGTTGCCAAAGAGCATATTCGCCACGCTGGGTAAAGAGCGGATACGGGACGTACTTTTTCTACGGCGCGTGCTGTTTCAACATGGTAGGGTACGCGTACTTCTTCATGCCTGAGACGAAAGGTGAATGGGCTCGGTTCGAATTCCTGAGATGTGGATGGTATAAACGATGCGTTCATGTGCTGAAGTTTGCCCCCCTTTTTTTTTCAGCACAGGGTTGTCGCTGGAGCTCATGGGCGAGCTCTTCGAGCAGAACTCCGGGCGACGGAAATTCGTGCCGGAACGGACAAATATAGGTCAAGGTGCAAGCGGTGATGAGTAAGACGGGAAGGAGTTGAGGGACAAAGGAGCCGTGGAACATTTAGAAACAGTCTGAATCATGTTCAAGACACCGCAAAAGTCGAGAGACTGACATACTATTCGTTTTTCGCCTCTTCACGATGATATCCGTTCTCAATTTAGCAGCAGACTAAGATGAAACAAAGACCAGACCAAGTTGGAAGTTTAGAACCGTACCGGAATATACTATAACTCATACTCTCATGCCATCTCTCGTACCTCCTCTTGTGCCTCTTCTGGTAAAAAGTCTTCGAGAAGCTCCACGAGGTCAGCGTGTCCATTGGAAATGGCGTATTCCAGTGGAGTCCCCCCTTCCATTGCTCTAGATTTTGGCTCAGAACCATGGCTCAAGAGGACTCTTGCGGGCTCCAGGTACCCGTTTTTCGCTGCCAGGTGAAGAGGCGTTTCGCCTGCATTGTTGCGTGCATCAACCTTTGCTCCGAGTTCGATAAGATAGGAGACTGTAGGCTCAGAGTCGGCCTCAGCTGCATGATGAAGTGGGGAATTGCCCGGTGTGCTTCTACAACTCCCTCCCGTAAAGGTGGCTCCGCGCTTGTATAGGAGCTTGACAATATCCAGCCTTCCATTACGAGCGGCTCTCATTAGAGCTGTTTGTCCACTGTGGCCTTTAAGGTTTATTGAAGCGCCGTGGTCAAGCAACATCTCTACTACCCTGGTATGACCATGTTGAGAGGCCAAATGAAGTGCAGCAGGGCCAGTGTCGAGTTTTGCGTCAACAATCGCACCTGCTGAAAGGAGTAGTTCGACAGATACTGCGTGACCCCTGGACGCAGCAAAATGTAATGGTCTTTGATAACGGATTGTTGCTTCCGCATTGACATCGGCGCCATGTTTGATGAGCATGTCTACCACTGCAGAATGCCCGTTCCAGGCGCTCTGGTGAAGTGGCGTCCATCCTTCGTTGTCCCTGCTATTTACCTCTGCGCCTGCAGAAAGAAGCATTTTGACCACGTCAACTTTTCCAGTCGCTGCTGATATGGACAGTGGCGTATACCCCTTGGCTGTTTTGAGGCTGACGTCGGCTCCAGCACTGATGAGCTTCGCGGCGCATGATGCATCGTGTGCGGCTGCCTCGTGGAGTGGAGTCAGCAGGCCAGATTTCTCAGAAATACTCACGTTGAGGCCTGCTCCTGCATTAATGAGAAGCTCGATGGCATCAGGATGGGATCGCCTAGCCGCTTCGTGCAAAGCCGTATATCCCAAAGAATCTTGTAGATCCAGGTCCGGCCCCCTTCGAAGGATGAACGACAAAACTGTCACATCCCCTTTATTGGCAGCCTTCATAGTGGCAGTCCCCCCGGAATGGTCGGCAGTGTTGATGTTAACTCCCTTATCAAGAGCATCCTGAATGCTCTGAAGATCCCCATTGTGCAAAGCTCCGAAGAAGGATGCCTTCAAAGAATTTAAGGATGGCGTGGCTTTCCTTCCAATAGGGGCTTTCACTAGGCTTGGAATGCTCAATCCGGGGCTCTTTGTGGGCTCAACTTTGGAGGCCGACTCTGAAGAAGTACGCGTCCGAGTAAGGGGACCCTGTGGAGCTTTCGTCGTTGTTTCATTCGATACAGATCCGTCATGGGTGCCCTCGACCGGTACCAGGGTTGCAGTGCTGGGCGTACTAATAATCGAATCTTCAAGGGAGATTGGAAGATCCTCATCGGCTGTGTGAAGTCCACCAAGAGGGACCTTTTGCATGTCTCCGGGGCCCTGTGGTTCAATCTCTCTCTTGAATTGGTCCCCTCTCTCCAGGCTCATTGATGGCCGATACGCATTGCAACAGTCACCTATGAAGCCAGGCAAGCTCTCAATCATCTCCAGTAGGACCTCAGCCGTCGGACGATGGCGTGGAACACTCTGGAGCATGGACTCGATCCAATCGAAAGCTTCCTCCTCTGAGGGCAGTCCCTCGCGGGCAAGACATTTACACAGGAATGTTTCAAGCCCATCTTTGTTGAGAGCGTAGACTGGACTCTTTGTTCCATACTCTTCAAGGAATTTCTTCAACTCCGAAACCGATGAACCCCTCAAAACCACAAGAATCTCGGCAAAAACGCACCCAAGAGACCACATGTCAGCTGCAGAATTGCGCGGTGCGTCTGTAAGCATTTCTGGGGCGCTGTAAACCCTCGTCATAGCCGGAAACGTGTCTTGAGTCGTGCTCTTGCCGGAATCTGCCCAGTCGAAGGCTATCCCAAAGTCCGTGTACAGAACGGTCTTTCCTTTCACCAGTATGTTCATGGGTTTAATGTCTTTGTGTCGAACCAATCGCCGATGCATATACTCAAGGCCATTGGCCAAACAACCGAAGAATGATCGCAGGGTTGACAGCGCTTGTGGAGTTGGGTCCGCTGCGGTTGCGTCTAGAAATTCCTTCAGGTTGGAATCGGCGACAGGGCAGACTATAAAGGCGGCGTAAACGGGGTCGGTGTAGCTTCCGACAAGCTTTACAACATGCTTATGCTGGAGGCGCTTCATGGCCAAGACCTCTCTTTCAAATATCTCCATTTTTCTGTGCATGCTCCTCCTGTCTGACCGCTTGATACGCTTGCGCGCATATACGGAGCCGGTAAGTGTGCTCTTCACTTGATCCACCACCCCGAATGTGCCCGCTCCCAGGAGGCCTTGGGCTTCGAACGGAACGATGTCTTCGGAGCCGAAGTACTGGTGCTTGCCCTCTACACCAATTTCCAGGTCGATCGACTTCGTCAGCACGACCCGTTGTCTATCCAGGAATTCTGACCGCACAGACTTATCAAGGGCGGCGGGTATGGTCTGGTTCCGAAATGGAAACCACAAGTCTGTGATTCCATTTTCAGTGAAGTATCCAAGCTTCTCCAAGTGTCCTATGGACCGCAGAACGATGTAGACTCTCGGGCTAGTTGAAGATGGTTCCAGAAGTCTCAGCAGGCTCGAAATTTCGCAGATGGTTTGGTCCGAGAACTTTTCGGCGGGATTGGTGTTGCTTGCAAAGAGCGCGTCCAGCCGAGTTTCTGCTTCGGAGCGGGGTATGTCTCGATCAAGGATTTCGTAGTCATGACATGGCTGAGGCTTGCTGTCTGAATGTTGTTCGAGCCCTCCTGCGATGGCAGCCATCTCGCGACAGGAGCTCACGATGCGTGGCGCATCAGAAAGGAGATGAAGCGAATGACAACTTTGTGAAACTAGGCTGAGAGTCGCAGCTTCCAGGTACGAAATGTTTTTGCTTACCTAACTCTTGGCGGTTGACGAGGCTGTCAAATGAGAATTGCGCCCAGGGTGGATCCCATCCCGGTTGTTGACCCGGTGACGGGTCGTCACCGGCTTACTGATCGTCCCGTCCCGTCCCGTCCCGTCCCGTCCCGTCCCGTCACCCGTCGTCCCGTCTCGTTATAAAAGCGTTCGTCACCGCTTGGTGACGATACGCTAAGCCTAATATAGTAATATATCTTAGTGTTAAGCTTATAAAGGGGTGCTATAGGCCGTAGCGGGCTGCTGCCGGCTGCTGCAGGCTACTGTAGGACGTAGGAGGACGCTGCGGGCTGTAGTAGGACGCTGTAGGGAGTAGTAGGACTCTGAATATCGTGAATCTTGGCATAGTGTTGAGTTTCGCACGCGTACGGCTATCACGCGTTCTTAAATTAAACGCGCTAAGCTTGTAAGATCTATAAGACGTGGCTGGTAAACAAGATTGTGTAGTAATAAAACTTAATACCAAGTAATGACGTCATCTATCGTGAAGCGCTCGCAACGAGATCTTAGTAATTTTATATACGCTAGCGAAGAGAGCTTACACAGAGGGTGGTGGGAAAGCCGTATAATTAGTATAGGTGATGCTAATAAAAGCTACGTTTCTCTCCAGCACTAAACTCAATAGTATGGATATATGCTTATTAAGTATATCGTTGTATTGTTACCGACTTGGGTGGTGGTGGCGGCGGGGGACGACGGTGGTGAGGGAGGAGGGGAAGAAGAAGAAAGGCTGGGGTATTGGGTTGCTAGCATGTTGGACGTGTTACCGGGCTTCTGCGGTATGACGTGAAGGGGAAGAAGGAAAGCTTCGTGATTTCACCCCAACGCCTTCTTCTTCTTCTTCCCTCCAGCGAGTCTCTCGGCCCCCGCAGAATCGGCAGCCTAACCTCCCATCCTTCGACCGGCGGCCTCGCATCCACATCACTCGAAAACGTCAACCTCTCCCTCCCCCCACCATCCCCCTTCACCACGCCCAAGCTCACCGGAAACAACCACGCCTCCCCATCCCCACTACTACGCCGACAAAGCGCACTAATCCCCTTACTCCCCGTCACCACTCGCACCAACCCCCTCGGCGCCCCGCCGCCATCATACCTCCTAAACCCACTCCCCACCAACCCCCCCAACACCACGCCCCCCACCCCCACCGCCAACACTATCGCCCCCGGCGCAAACCCCACCCTCGACGCATCCGCCCCCCGCAACCTCCTCCCCTCCGCCCCGGAGCCGTACCCAGCCGTCTGCACGAGAAACACGCTCGCCGACACCAGCCAATGCAGCAGCACGAACGCGGCCTGCGCCGGCGCAGCGATGCGCAGCGGGAGGGACAGCATGTAGGACGAGCGCTGCATGCCCTGCGGCGAGGAGACGCGGAGGGCCTTTTTGGCGTGGATGTAGCGCAGGGTTTCGGCGGCGGCGGATTGGGTGGTCAGGAGGCGGTTGAGGAGGAGGTAGCTGAGGGAGACGAGGAGTTGGAAGCTGTTGGCGAAGAGGATTTGGGACAGGAGGCCGGTGGAGCCCTGGGCGTGGCCGATGGCGCCGCCGATGAGGGAGTAGTGGGTCGGTTTGCTGAAGCTGGAGGGGCGGAGGAGGGAGGGGAGGGTGGTGGGGAGGGAGCGGGTGTGGTAGACGATGAGGGTGGTGGTGAGGAGGGTGAGGCCGATGAGGATGGAGGCGGATATTCTGGCGGGGGTTAGAGAATGGTGTGGAATGAGGAGGAGAGGGGGACTTGCAGTGAGAGGGAGACGATCCAGGTTTGGAGGCTTGCGGCGTGGAACCAGCGTACGGGGCCGTCACTGCCCCATACGAGTTTGGTCGTCTTTTGATTCTGCTCTCCCGTCTCATCCATTGGGTCTGAGCCTAGAAGGGCTTCATCACCATGCTCAGGCTCCTTGAGAAACTCTGCGATGGCGTCCCCAGTCGTGACCATGGTGGGCGAACTGTGTCTTCTCGCAGTCCAAGTGACAATGACGCTCTCTATCGAGGTGCAAATGCAGACGAGAATCAAGACGACAACGCTGTAGTGGAATCCACATCTTTCCTGATTGTTCCCTGATGGCCCGACCAAGCAGTATTGAATCGGCGGAGAGAATCTGTGTTCCATAGGAATTTTCCAGTTATCCGCGTACTGCGAGATCTCGTTGTCGTCAGTCGAGCAATACGTATTCTTGTTAACACCCTTGTGCCCTACGCACACCCAGGCTGTGGCCCTGTTCCAGAGCACGGCGTTGCCTCCACTGATCCATCCGTACAGAAGTGATGACCCATTAGCTTCTGCTGCTGTACTTTCAGAAACGAGTATGAGGTCGCTGGTTGCGTTGAGCGGGTCTATGTATCGTTGTATGCATTCGGTGGTGTTGAGATGCGTGAAGTTACTGCCCGCCGAATGTAGCTCATAAATGAGTGACCTCTGATCATAAATGTGTTGTGATGTTATGTTGTAGCTGACACTCCAGTCGTCGGTGGAGTTGAGAAAGTCGCTCGACACAACAGCGGCAGGGAACACTGCAAAAGGAATAGATGCGAAGATGGCAGAGTTCCAACTATCCCGAAAAATGTCAGACGCATCAAAGTCAAGGAATGGAGTATTACTGACAAGAGATGAAGCACGGTTGCAACAGTACCTATGGCCAGCCACAGTGATCGTCGCGCTATCGCTATGCGGTGAAGATTGCGAAAGCTTGGGATCCCAATGTCGAGGGTTTCCAGCTTCTCGTGCGCTTCCTCTATCTCCTTTCGAGATGGAGCCACAAGTATCTGCATGCAGTAGTTACCGGCTCCAAGAAAAAGGGTCGAGATGACGTTGAGGAGCAGATGAAAGCCAGTGTTCAGCTGTGAGATGGTTGTGCAGTTTCCTGTCATAAATGTCCCAATGCCATCTATCGGCTTGTGCTTAACAGTGGCCCATATCGTGATACCGATGTTTAGAGAAACAACGGCATATGCGAGGATTTGCTGGACGAGCAGCATTGTCGATCGCTTCGCCATCCTGACCCGAAATGTCTGGGCTCGTTTGTGCTTCGGGTCCGCTTCTGGTATGTATCGAGAGAGAAACCTTGTCTGTGCATACTGAGGACTTGATTATGGTCAGTTGGATAATAAGCTGGTAGAATGCAGGCGGACCAGAGCCCTCAAATGCAGCGTCCCACTTTTTTTTTTAAGCAATCATTGTGGAGGGGTTGTCTTGTGTTAATTACCTACAATCGATTGTTGCCAATAAGACTCTCAGTCTCTGAATTGTTCACATGGGACGCGTCGGATATTGTTACGTATTCGCCGTCCCCTGAGGTTAAGGGCAAGTTATCTGTGGTAGAGTATGGAAGCATTGTATCCAGTTCCACGGGGGGCTCGGCCGAGGATGGATCTTGAGAGTAGAGATTCATATTGCAAGCTGCAAAGTGCGTCAGAAGACTGTGAAAGCAGGAAGTAGACTCACTAAGGACTGTCGAGAACAAGGCTGAAGTCGCGCTTGAAACAGACCTATTTGTATCTTTCAGCGAACGTACGGACGGATGTAAAAGGTATTGATGAGGCTTACAGGTAATTGGCACGACAGGGTTCCTCCAAACCAATCGCAGAAACGCAGCCGCCATGGCGCTGTCAGCCCGCAGCAAGTGAGACGAGGTGTAATTTGTCAAATTTTCCGCCACCACACAGACAAGGCTCTTGGTTGAAATTACTGGCGCTTGCAAGCGTGGGGTCGAGGTTCGTTTGTAAGCATCGCCGATTTCGTCTTCAAGCAAGCTAAGTGGATAAATAAAGCTACGTCCCTAGAATATTGCTCTTTCTCCGCCTTCCACATCAAAATTGTGTACAAGAAGTATGGCCAAACCACTAATACCCTCTCGATTGAAGTGCGCTGGAACTCAGGGACCGATGAAAATCTCGATGTAGTGCCAACAGGATATGGTTCTCTTCCGGCCAGCCTTAGGCGATGATTTACAAAACTATTGGCAGATCTAGTAAACTCGGTAAAGGAAGAGGGTTTTAATAGTCGAAGCGGAAACTGCGAAGGAGAGGTGGCGTCATAGGTATGAAAGGAGCAAGCTTGAAGATGTCTCGAAGTCTTTCACTGTCTAGAGCAAGCGTTCGGATATCGGCAGTTGATGGAATGAAGGAGAAGGTGGTGGCGACCTTGGCGATTTATAAAGTCACAATTCCTAGAAGATGGGGCGATTTTACTTCATTCTTTCGAAAGAAAACCACCTTACATATCGCGGATACTCAGTCTGACCTTCCTTTATTTGGAGGTAAAATTGAATGGTTTGTTAAGACTTTATTCAGTGGGAAATAGGCGGGTCTCTCTGTAAAAGTGAGATTCGACTCCTAGCATTAAAGTTAGAAATGCCATTGCAACAAGCAGGTTGTACGTTACCTACTACTAAGAATGAGGCAACCTTCTGCCTTAAGTTGAAAAGTTAGGACGCTATTGAATTTTGTCTGCTTGCAGCCTGTCAGTCCTGATGTGTAACATTCCTGGCACATTTATCGAGGCCCGAAAAAGGGGATGCAATATCCTACATGCCGATAGCCTTTTGACGGTAAATTCGATCACAGCAGAATAAGAGTGCTTGAAGAAGTTACAAAAAGCCGTCTCGTCCGGAGGCAGATCCGAAACTCTTCTCTCCTTCCTTTTTTGGCACCGTCCGGAGGCCCATCCGACAACACTTCTCTCTACTTCCTTCTTCAGTGCCAATGGACTGGCAAAAACTGAAGGCCCTGGGCCCACCCGGCCCATCCTTTCCACGCGCCCTCTGGAGCAAACAGCCCTCCGACATGTCGCCCAACGCCTGGATCGACGGCGTGCGCGGACTGGCCGCCCTCATCGTCACGCTCGACCACCTCTTCTGGCACCTCATCGGGCCCCTCTTCCAAGGCTGGAAGAGCTTTCCCGCCGACGCCCACTCCTCCCTTTTCCAGCTGCCCGGACCAGCCATCATCTTCAGCGCGCGCGCCATGGTCCCCCTCTTCTTCGTCATCTCCGGCTACTGCATCTCGCTCTCCTCCATCCGCGCGCGCTCTTCTTCCCCCTCCCCCCTCCTCACCACCCTCTCCACCTCCGTCTTCCGCCGCGCCCTCCGCCTCATGCTCCCCGTCGCCGCCATCGCGCTCTTCTCCCAACTTGTCTACGCATGCGGCGGCTACTCCGCCTGGCCCGAGCACTTCGACGCCGCCTCCCTCCCTTCCCCTGACAACAACCTCTCGTCCCCGCTCGCCCACGCCACCTACCTCCTCGCCTACGCCGGCAGCCTCTTCGACCAGGTGCTAACCGGCACGCGCTGCCCGGGCACCGGCACGGCGGACTGCCCCGTCGGGCTGAACGGGCAGCTGTGGACGATCCCGCTCGAGCTGCGCGGCTCGTTCGTCGTGTACCTGTGCGTGCTGGGGCTGGCGCGCACGCGGGATGCGCCGCGGAAATGCGTGTTGGCGGCGTTGGGCGCCGCGATGATGGGGAGGGGGTGGTGGGAGGGGGCGACGTTTGTGGCTGGGCTGCTGATCGCGGAGGTGACCAGCGCGACCAAGGGCAACGATGACGGCAACGGCGGCGGCGATGGGCCGGGCGTCGAGATGGAGCAGCGCGAGGAGGAGGACGAGGACGACGACGGCGAGGACTTGATCCTGTTCTCGCCGGCCACCGAGCCGCCGGCCTGGCTGCCGCTGCGGTCGTCGTCGTACGACAGGTGGTCGTCGATTCGAGGGGCGGCCTGGATGCGCGAAGAATCAGGCAAGCGGCTCTGCATGCTGCGCAGGAACGGGAAGAATGCGCGTTCCTTTGCCTTCGCCCTCGTCGGCGTCTGGCTCCTCTGCTTCCCGAACGACCCGGACATGCTCGGCGGCTACGGGCCGTGCTACACCTTCCTCGTGTCACACCTGACGCCGACCCGGTGGTACGTCGTCAGCGAGGGCGGCAGCGGCGGGGCGGCCCGCGCCGAGTTCTGCTGGCGCGCGGTGGGCGGCGTGGCGTTCGTGGCCGCCCTTGCAGGGAGTGGTTCCGTGAGCGCGGTGCTGCGGCGGCCGTTTTGCAGCAGTGCGGCGCAGTATTTTGGGCGCATCTCGTTTATGCTGTATTTGGTGCATATTATGGTTATTCAGTGTATGTTGTACAGGGTGCAGGGGCCGCTGGTGGAGGTGCTGGGGGAGGAGAGGGGGTGGGCGGCGGGCGTGGTTGCGCGGTTGGTGCTGTTGCCGCCGATGTTTTGGATTGCGGAGATGCTGGTGGAGGGGTTGGATAAGAGGTCGATTGGGTTGGCGAAATGGCTGTCGCGGGCGTGGTCGGTCGAGGAGCGCTAGTCGCGTGCTGGCTGGGCTGGAGTGACACTGCCCGGAAAGCGAGGGTGAACATTCATTCCTGAATCTCATTGCTTGGCTTTATGATCTCAAAGAAACCACAGTACTTCGCAGTGGCCCTCGACTCGCACTATTAAGGGAACTAAAGCTTTGATAGACTTCGTTCGGGCTTACAATGGTTCAGCTACTTTTTCATTTACATAGTATTTGTAATAAAGATTAACAGTATTATTTATGGTAGATAAGTATAAATCGAAATGGATAGTTAGCTAAGAAGTGGGTCCATACTCTATTTAGATAACTCAGCTACAAACGAAGCTACTATAGAATATAATATAGTAGTATCTTTAAAGTGGCATCTGTTATTTGAACGATACGCGTTCGAAGACAACGTAAAATGTAACTGACCAGGTCTTAGCAGCAAATACTGTCTGTGGAAGGTATGATGACAGAATAAAACAATGACAGCTTTAGCTAAATCGGCTGAAGGCCCAGCGAATGCCGGCAATCCCTACACCTAATGGCTAAACTACGATAGAAGAATCCATAACAAGGCTGATCACGGGGTAACCGGTCGAACTATCTAGCGTTTGCCATTTTGGGCGACCGACAGCGCTTAGTTACACAGAAAAACAAGTCTATGCTAGTTAGTGGTAGCAGGGGAGCGTAAGGCTGGTCCGAAAAAGATGGATGCGTTGCATACGTGATCAATTCTCATTGGCAGAGGAAACAAGGCTGGCAGATCAAGGCAGCAGCTGAAGATAAAAAGTTTCATCGCCCTTCGCCAACCCCACACCAAGTCATCAGAACGAACACTCCATGGAACCTGTTAGCCTTACTGCAACCATCGTCGCGCTCCTTGACACGGCACAAAAAGTCATCAGATTCCTGAACGAGATCAAAGATGCGCCATCCGACCGAGACAAGTTTTTGCTGGAGGCGCAGTCCTCGTGTTTGCTTCTCTGGCAGCTGCGCGATCGTCTGACAGCGAAAGCCGCTGCCGTCGACCAAGCCTGGTTCCGCCACTTTACATCTTTGGTAGGAAAGGACAGCATCCTTGATCAGTACCAGTCATGTCTGAATGAGGTTGGCGCGAAGCTGGAGAAACTTGTGAACAAGCGGCGCTCCCAAAGCCTTCGCTTGACTGTCGGCTGGAAAACCGAGAAGATGGAAATGGAAGGAATTTTCCAGAGGATGGAGCGTTGCAAATCAACCATCGCGATCGCTCTGTCCAATGATACTTTGTAGGTCGATCGATAGACCAGGCAAACCCAAACTAACATTCTTGGAAGTACGGTATCGATGTCAACTGGGGAAATGATTCGAAACGTCAAAGAAAACCAAGACCGAGGTACGAAAGATCAGCACAAAAAGGCGGTTCTTGACTGGATCGAAAAGTCAGCTACACGTTATGATGTTTTGCAGCACGACTACATCAGCCGAGCACAAGATGGCACCGGTACATGGTTCTTGAACTCGCAGACATTCCAACAGTGGATTCATGCACCTGCCTCGACGCTTTACTGCCCGGGGATTCCAGGTGCTGGAAAGACCATCATGACTTCCATCGCGACAAAATATCTGGAATCCCATTTTCCCCGTGCTGATCACAATATTGCTGCTGTTTACTTCAACTACAACAGGAAGAATGAGCAGAGCCATGTTCAGCTCTTATTCTCTATCCTCTGGCAATTTGTCTGCCAGAGGACAGAGATGCCTTCCCCTCTCGACGAATTCCACAAAAAGCACGAACGTAGCGGCCCAGACGTTAAGGACTTGCTCAACCTTCTGGTAACTCTCGTACAGGAAAACTCTTTCTCATTTCTTCTTCTGGATGCACTGGACGAATTCTCCAACGACGGAAATGGGCGCTCCGAATTTCTTCATCACATTTCCAAACTGAAAAACACTGTTAAACTTCACATCATGATGACATTTCGGCCCAACACGGAGATTCCATCTGTCCTCACAGAAGATGCTTCTCTACCTATTCACGCTGCCGAAGAAGATCTCAAATCGTATATCCGCCAGAGACTCTCCCAAATGGAATCTTTACCAGACTGTGTCGACGAGGATGATGACTTTGACATTCTGCAAGATAAAGTCGTCAACAAAATTGCAGAGGCCTGCGATGGAATGTAATGTTACTCTTCGACGCTCTTCTCACATTGCCAGACATAACTAATAGGGCTAATTAGGTTTCTTCTAGCCAAGCTTCACTCAGATTCGCTCCAGGATGCTTTCACAATCGATGAAATAGAGGAGACACTTGAAAGCCTGTCCACTGGAGAAAGCGCCATCACTGATGCATACAATTCCGCGATCCATCGAATTGACATGCAACGTCCCAAACGCCAGGAGCTTGCTCACCAAGTCATCGCCTGGATTGTGCATAGCCACCGCCCACTTTCCCCCATCGAGCTTCGGACTGCCCTCGCAATCAAGCCTGGTAATTTCAAAGATCCGAAACGAAACTTGCCAGGCATCAAAACTGTTCTGGCCGTCTGTGCTGGACTAGTCGTGTTGGACGAAGAGACTCGCGTCATTCGCCTGGTTCATTATACCACCCAGGAATACTTCAGCAAAGGAAAGTTGCAAGATTGGCTACCAGGGATCGAAATTGAAATTGCGCGATCTTGCGTCACATATCTTCTCATTCCAGACCTGTATAAGTCTATCCTGCAGCATCACGAAGAATGGAACCGTGAGGAATACTGCGGACGGCGTGTTGAGAATCGCTCCGTGTACCGGAAACCCTACTACATATTACCATCCGTTGGCACACCTATTCCATTGGGATTCTGGTCAGATGTGGAACGATGGCCTTTCTTCGTCTACGCTATCAAACACTGGGGCAGCCACTGCCAGCCTGTTCAAGAAGAGCTAGAAGCCACGGCCATGGATTTTCTCAGCAACCCAGAAGCTCTGGCACTGTACTGGACCCACCAAATGATCTGGGATTATGTATATGTCTCAGACGAACGATATTTTCTGAAGCAATTTCAACTAGGAAAACCAGGGCCCATCTCAGTTGCCGCCGGGTTCGGACTGGACAGGTATCTTGAGAAACTTTTGCGGAAAACTCATATCTACGAAACTTCAGAATGGCTTTTGGTTCCAGAAAAGGATTTTCTGCTTCATGGACATCTTTCCGCAGGAGAACACATGGTTGAGCAACATCCGCTTGTGCTCGCCAGCTACGGGGGATATCATCGAGCAGCGTCGATCTTGCTGGAGCATACATATACGGCAGAACAAGATTTATACCGCGCAATTCGTACGGCGTGCTCCAAGGATTATACGGAGATCTTTGAACTCCTACTTTCCCACTGGCCTCTCGAGGAAGTCGATCTGAAGGAAATCGCGCAATATGACATCATAGACTCTGAAAAGTCTCAAGAACTCCTCTTGTCTTCGAACCTGAAGAACACAGTCAAATCGCTGAGATACTTCGTAAGGCGGCAGGGCGCATCCTCATGGATTTCATTCCTTTTGAAAAAGGACTGGGATGCTGAAGTCGATGAGAATGGTTCTGAGAGACAATGGGTGCTCTGGAGAGCTGCATCGCAGAAGTGCCTCAAGAATTTGCAACTGCTGCTGGTTCATCCAAAATTTGATCTCGCACTGGAAACGGTCCGGAGAGGAAGCTTGAAGACGACGACTATCTTCGAATTCCTGCTTGCAAAGGCAATTCCACACGCGAATCATAAGGCAGTCCATTTTCTTCTTGAAAGCAGGCCTCGATTAGACCCTGGAAGAATGCACACTATTCTCGAGGACCTTTTTGAGAGGGCAAACTCTAGGGCTTCGGACTTCTCCTCAGGCATCTTCATATCTTCTAATGAGAAAAGATTCCGGGAACTCTGTGTCAACGAAACATCCGGGAACAACCTATTGAGATGCCTCAAAAAGTTATCGTCGGTCGCTTGTGACAATTTTCATATTCAATATCATCGGGGCCTGGTATCTGAAATCAATGAAAGGATCCGCCGAGAACTCCTTGACCATTCCAAAATTGATCCAAATAAACGCCTCCAAGATGGGGACAGCCGGACACCTATTTCGTATGCCGCAGCTGCTCAGGACAACAGCGTTGCTGTTAAACTGCTCTTGAAGCACCCTGGAGTCGATGCAGATAGCAGGGATGGAAGTGGACGGACTCCCCTCTCGCACGCCGCAAGCGTCACAGACAACAGCACCACTGTCAGGCTGTTTCTAGATCATCCAGGTATTGATCCGAATTCAACTGATTCTAAAGGCTGGACACCGCTGTCTTGGGCGATCTTTGGAGGATGTGTCGAATCTGTCCGTGCACTCTTGGATCACACTGGTATGAGCCAGATGGAGTGTAAGAGAGCGGCAACACTGCGTTTAGCAGAGCTCTGGCTTGGTTGGAAACGCGAGTTGGGCTTGAGCGAGAGGTCACATGTCGACTTCGCTACCCAAGACGAAGAGGATAATGATGGGGTCTTCAGGGACATTCAAAAGCGTGAGCGGGCTATTGTGAGTTTGCTGGAGCATGAGATTGAGCAATTGTGCTTGAAACAGTATTCTATTGCGGTCAGTAACGGAGCCCTGGTATTAGCGCTATTGGAGGAATATAATGCAGACACAAGCTGAGGGAAGCCGAGCGTGTGGGGTATACGGAGAGCATTCGTGCAGTCATCTGCAGCAGTTTCAATATCCGACACTGATTTTCGTTTGTTATTCTGACATCATTGTCTTTTACATATTATGATTTCCGATCTGTCCGTTTCATCGGCTGTTCTCCCCAAGGTTGCTTTTTTTCGAGCGCATTAATGAGTTTGATCACTTCGGACATTTCAGATTGCAATAAGCAAAGGTACGATGAGGCGTGCAAGAAGCTTCATCCTACCCTTTTCAGATAGATTATTATCTTTGAAGACATGATTTGATGTTTATATTCTGTGTATCATGTGAGCGTGGGTCGCGAGTTCAAGAACTTTGCCAGATGGAGGAATTAGATAGAGGAATAGTGCCTTCAAAACATCAAAATCACAACCTAGCAGAGCCAGCTTTTGAATTACATTCCTTTGACTATACAAGAAATATCTCTTGACGTTCTTGCTGATCGAAACCAAAGTTGTCTTCATCTTCGTTATCATAGAAGAAGCCAACCCGCTTATATTTTGTTTCTTTACTTTCCGAATCAAGAGTACGCAGAATCAGCCCAACCCTCAGTCTCTTGCCGAAGCGTTCACTCGTATAGACCAATAATACAGTAGCATGCTTCCACTCGTCGCATTCCCACTCCTCTCGACAGTCTATCCCACTGTAGCCCTGAAACGCAGTCCGATCCGATTTCACAGCAGCATCTTGATCGAAGTCCCTCCGGCCCCCAGAATGGAACCTCGCTTTCTTTTGGGCCATCACCGGAACCACTTTCGCTCGCAACCTCAAATACGCTCTGCCATCATGCATTTCGGTCTTGTCCAGGCTCGCAAGACGGCCGTATGGGTCATCTGGATTCGCGCGTGGACAGCTCGCCTCAAGGAGCTCGATCTCGCTCTTAGAATCAGCGCTAAACGAGAAATACTGGGCCAGGAAGGTAACGGGCCCGTCGTATGCCGACCACGACCAGGACGGCGCACGATAGACGGGCGAGCGGTGTAACGGATGTGCGGTCGATGAGGCTTCCCCGTACTTAAAAGCGCGACGGTGCCATAACAGTCCTGCTTCGAGGTCGTTTTCCCAGATGCCTGCGAGGTAGCGGTCGTTGCTTGTCCGACCTTTTCTGCTGGCCAGAGCCGAAATTGCGGGAAGTTTGTCAAGGGGCTCGGTCAGTTCTCGCTGGGTGTAATGTTGGACCCATGTGTACCATTAGAGGTACCCTTGGTTTTCGTGCTCGTACTCATCGCCGTCTGCAAATCGGCCTAGAGGGGGGAATTTGCCAGGTAAGCCTTCAAGGCGAGAGTGTGTCTTACACGAAAAGTGTATCCGGCCTTCACAGATGTAGATTTTGCGTGCCGGAAGGTAGCTCTCTTGAAATGTCCAGCCGCGGGCTCTCCATCTGGAATCATAGATGGCTTCGTTGGAATGTTTCCAAGGCTTCGTAACCGGAGATTCGATTTCGAATATGTCACTTGTGTACATGGTCGGTTCGATAAGATAAGAGCCCAAATGTGTCCCATTTTGGCTCAAAGGTACACTGATGGGCTGTGTGAACTCTCTCCGTGCCTTCAGAGCGCCCTCGAGAGGAGACTTCGTTGAAGCTAAGACGATGGTCAAGAAAGCCCCCATGTATATGTCTTTCATGCGAGCAGACTCTCTGTTCCAGTCCTGCTGATTGCCCTGAACAATGCACAAAGAGTCGATCCATAGGTACCGAATTTCGGCTTCCCAGCAGAGCTCTATGGCGTCTTGAAAGCCTTGTGGCAAATTGGACCAATGGATGGCGTGGAGGTAGTTTGACCAGGGAATATTTTTGAGGTCCTCGCAGGTGTCCTGATGAGCATGCTCGGGACAATAACAGCCTTCTGTAGTCTTGATGAAGCCGGCTGTGCCCCAGCAATAACTCAATGCTGCGTACTTGACAGTCTCTCCGTTCACATCACGTGTTTCGACTAGACGAATCCTTTTGTCTTGCTTCGTGCCGCTTATCTCAAGTAGTCTCGCGGGCAGTGCTCGTTCTTGCTTTTGTCCCTTATCCATGTTTTGAAATCTGGAACATTTTGGGTGTGCTGTTGCACATTGTTCCAGGTTTTGTTCGATGCTTTTTACGAGCCCGGGGCTAAACAAGTCCAAGTTTGATTTTGTTGGGACGTATTGTGTTCTCAAATAGTCTCTGACAGGGCTGTCTGAGCACCGTTAACTTTTATCCCTCGATTGCATTGGAAAAAGCTTACTTGAATTTGCGAGGACCCTGAAGTATCCACAGTCGGCCCAAAAAATATCCTCGTCCGGATCTCTGAGTTTGCCATCTTCATACTCGGGATAGACCGTCCGATCTATTATGTCCCACTACACCCTTATTGCTGCGAGTATTGCTGGACCCTGCCCGGCCTCATCATACAAATACACAGCTCCAATATCGTCGATTTCCAGAAGGAGCTCTTTACCGTCTGGTTCCGGATGCTTTCCATTTGCGAAATTCCTCAAAACTGTGTCTTTGAGAATGCTACAGAAGCTACACGAAGGGAGCAAATCGGGCATTTCAGGAAATTCAGTCTCGAGGTGAAAAGGAAGGTCGTGGCAATATTCCTCTCCGCTCGGGCCTGGCCCGTCCTGTGGAGGTAGAAGGTGAACAGTACCACCATCGTCTTTGCATTCGGTGTATCCATTGCGGCCGGCTTGAAATTCAACGACACTACAGCGCCCGCAAAGCTGGCTGGGCTGCTCCGAAACGTTATCCATGACGCTGTTCCGGTGTGTGGTCGCCCACCAAAGCCAGGAGAACGACCAAATTGAGGAAGATGAACGATTTTGGAGGTTTGGTACTTGCATGAAGCTCAGACCGTCTCTCCATCTGCGTCGGAGCGCTTTGTATGGAACACAGGCCACTTTCATAGAGGAAGAACGCATCAAATAAGAGAAATTCAACTTGGCCCCCATCTGCCGACGTGTCACGCGATGATTGGCGCAGAACTCAAAACTCGCGTACGTTACAAATGTCCTATGTTTGATCGTGTAATCATCGCATAGATTGCAGAGATCATAAGGCCGCACATACCGAGATATTGCAGCTTTTTTTTCTTCTTGAAAAAAAAAAAATATGTGGGCAGCAGTAGCTATCATGCGGACGAGAGTTTATCATGGATATAGAAGCGAAAAACAACCGTAAGGAATACAGTCTCAAACCAGAGACAACTTTCAATGTATGAAAGTTGTGTAGATCAGTTTCATGGGGCCACATAGGGCCACTGAAGATGAGAGATTTGAATACTAAGCCCAAAGAAAAGCCAGAAGAACTCCAGACACCAGGCCAATTCGCTTAACTTTTGTCAAGAAAAGCCGTGTCGTCATGATTAAGCAAAAAGAAAAGAAAAAGAAACAAGAAAGAAAAAAATTAACATCATCATGAGAGAGCATCACCTTACCCAATATCATCCCATCCGTAAAGCGCTCATCCCAGAGATGCCAACCGCACCTCCCAAGCACGAGAAATACCCAAGATCATCGCCAACCAACATCGCACACGCATTCCAAACGCGCTCGACCAACGCCTCATCATTCATCATCATCCTCGCCAATCTCCTCCGCCGCACTGGCATACTCCGTCTCATCGCCATCCCTCCCATCGCCATCATCCACCATCCTCCCCGTCCCAAACCTCCTCTCCCCATCCCTCCCCTTCTTCCTCTCCGCCGCGCCCCCACCACGCCTTCCACCACCATCCCTCAGCCCAACCGGCTTGATCTTCCTGGGCTTCATATTCCGCCACATCTCTAGCACGAGCGGGCGCGCACCGCAACTATGCGCCTTGATCCAGCAGAGCTCCGCGCCGGCCATATGGAACACGAACGCACTACTCCCATCCTCGCCCATCCTCCTCTTCTTCTCCCTCAGCTTCTTAGCGCGGATGTGGAACAGCGCCGACGCCTTGAGCATCTGCCAGTGCGACAATGCGCCCGGCGGGTCTTGTTTCGTCCAGCGGCGGATGACAGGGCTCTGTTCAGCGAACTGCGGGGTCCAATCGTGGAAACGGGGGAAGCAGCGTTCGACGGCGGCGTTGTAGCGGTCCGGGTCGTTCATGGCGTCGTCGACGTCGGCGCCGCCGAAGCTGACGCCGAGGCCGCCGGAGAAGGAGGCGGATTTCTTGCGGTGCAGCTCGCCGATCCAGTCGTCCCAGATCTGCGAGAGTTCGGTCGTGAGGGCCGCGAGCTCCTCGGCGATGACGGGGTCGTCCTTTGCTTCTTCTTGTTCGGCTAGGAATGGGGCTTCGAGGGTTGGGTCGTCGGTGGTGCTGGTGGCGCGGAAGTGGTCTTCGAGGATTTGGAGAGTCTCGAAGGTGTGGGGCTGGAGGGTTTCGAAGTAGAGCTGGTCGAGGATGTTGTCTTTGTTGTACGCGCCGTGTTTCCTGGCGCTGTTGCTCCGCGCGAGGGCCCTCTTGGTCGATAACTTTTTTTCTTCGCGGTCGGCCTGCCTCGCTTCTTCGTATTTTGGCTTCTCTATCTTCGTTGGAATTTTGAAAGTTGCCTTGAATTTCTTGAAGTCGTCGTCGTCGAATTCGTAGCCGTTCTTCGAGTAGTCGACGAGCAGGTCGTGGAGGTCGACCAGGGCTTCCGCCTTCGCCGAAGTGAGGCTTTTTTCGTGGTACCAGACCTTCTCGTGCAGCTTGGTTGCTTGGCCAAGAAGATTGGGCTTGCAGCGGAATTTGAAGCTCTCGCGGAGGAACTTCCCGACCGATCGTCGTTCGTCAAGCATTTCCCCCAGCTTCCTCCTGTCCACCTTAACACAGTACTTCTCAGGGACGGGATCTTCCAGTGGTGGCGGCGCGTTCTTGAACGGCTGGACGAGGTCCGGTTCCCAAGTCACCCAGAAGGTGTCGCCATCGTAGTCACCGCCTTGTAGTTTTCCGGCGAGAGGAAAGCTACCTCTCGTTGGGAAGACGGCGACGTCTTTGAGATGAGCGAGCTCGATCTTAAAAGTAGCTCGTACTTTCTGGATGTCTGACCGTCTTAAGGCTGGATTACGAGCCACCAGGACATTGCGGTTGTCCAGAAAGTTTAAGCATTCACGAGATACCTCATCCACGAAACTTTTGGTGAACTGAATATGGACCTCGCCAGGAGCGAGAATGCCGTAAGGATCCGCTACTCCCTTGATGTAAGTGCAACGAGGAAGCGGCACACGGACATCTTGTCGCATGAGACGAAGGCTCTTGGCCACAAGCCGCTGGGTGACATCGGTTAGGTAAGCGCATGAAGTGTCGAAGCCAGATTCGAGAAGTAGAGCGACCTTCTCTTGCAACTGTAAAGGCATTCCGCCTTGCCAGGTCATCTCATCGTCCTCTCGGTTACGTTCCTCGGCTAGGCTGTTTTGTTCGTTGACCCATTTTCTGAGGTGAACCGGGTTCTTGATCGCTTCCAGCAACTTCTCTCGTTCCTTATCAATGTGGCCTTCGAAAAGGTTCTTCAACGAGCTGGCAGGGACACCGCGGTCTTGCAAAATAGGGAAGAACGACAGATAGACACTTGAAGGCATTGCCGTACCCGTGGTAGAGTGCAAGTCGAAGGTAAATCTGCATGGATCGAAGTCACTCTCGATGTCGTCCTCATGCGGCTTGAACTTTCTCTGGCTGTCAGACACCTCAATCCATATTGAGGAGTTGTACGGATCAGCAGTGTCAGGAGATGCGCTAAGCATCCACATGCCTTTAGCGCCGCCAATACGTCCCTGAAAAGTACTTGGAATGGGCCCTTCTACCCCTTCCCAGATTAAACGTGCAGCTCCAACAGAGATACGAGAGCAGCCATCGTTCATGACACGATTCGTTTTCTCATCTCTGGGCCAATCAAGGGAGTTGTCATCGAACTGGCGGTCTTCGTGCTCATTATTCGCCTTGATATCGGCCACGTATCTGACTTGCTCTGGGGTAAATGTCAAGGTTGAGAGGGTTGTCGTCAGACCAAGACTTATCCTCGAGAAAACTTTGAGGTAGGGTTGATCGCAGTTCAGATCCAGAGGCATGAACCAGTTGACTAGGTCGTAGACAGACATCCTATAACGCGTACCGGACCTGATCTTCCTCTTTTTCGTCGGATCGATATCACGTCCATGGGTAGCGAAGAGAATGACTCGGTATCCACGTAGTTGCTCCTGCTGACGAAACATGGTTTTCTTCGTTGCTTTGATCGGCTCCACATGGATCGGTTGCCACACTCTGCCCAGAAAAGTCCCACATGTACGGCCGAGCCATTCTTCAAACCTCTCTTTGATAGCCGGAATCTGGCCCTTTAGATGGGCTGGCACCTGGTCACCTCGAAATACCGGCGTTTCAAGATAGAGGAAACGGTCGCCACCAAAGGCTCGCTGAAAGCGGCATGACGCTGCTTCAAGCTGCAGCGGGTGAAGTCTGGTCTTGAAGATTGGGCCTTCTCTCGTACCTGTGAAAGAGAGCGTTGCCTTGAGAGTGATGTTTTCGAAGGCTGTGAGCGTATTATTCTCAACCTTTACTTCAGCAGCAGCCCACGCCTTTTCGGAGCCTCGCCTGAGATTGTCGAAAACATCACTAAGTGCATCGTGGTGCCGAAAGTAGTCCCACAAACAAGAGTATTCGCCCCATTCCTCGTTATACCCCCGTGGGAGAAGCTGGTCAGGATCGTCAATTCCTGCGTCGAGGGCGACACGTAGAAATTCCCACCGGTACTTGAAGTCTTTGGCCAATAACCTCTCGCTAACTTCAGGAACGAATAAGCCTCCTCTTGGCAGAGCCTTCACTTGATAGTGCTCCATATCTCCACCGGGACGGATAGGGCCCTGCGATAAATCAACGGTAGACATCCGAATGAGTTCGTCAAGAGGAATATTCGGACGAAAACGAGACTCCTCCTCCTCCGCCGCCGCCGCCGCCCCGCTCGGCCCCTCTCCCACATCGTCAAACGCCGTGTTCCAGTCGTCGGAGCCCAACGTACCATATGTCCCTGAGCTGTGAAATTGCTCCTGGGCTTTTTGGGGCTGAGACGGGATAGTCGTGGCAAACGACGTGTTTGCAGTTCTTGTCCTGTCTCCATTTTGTGAGAACATGGAATCTGTTCTCGTGGATGTGAAGGAAGTGGTAGCCGTCATGGATGTTGCCGTTGATTGCCGTCTGGACGAGGACGACATTGATCCAGTCTGCCTTCCTCTCGGCGAATCGGGAACAGCGAACGAAGCTTCAGATGCTCGGTTCCTTTCAGATGAAGTCCGCGGTTGTTTCGGTGATGGATCGCTTTCGGTAGATCCGTCCGAAAGTCTCTTCCCCCGGCGCGAGCCACGCTGGCTGTGGCTCGATTGCCTTCTTACACTAGCTTGTAGGGAGGGCGACGGGGGTGCTTCGCCGGGTTCTTCATCATCGGCAGCGGTGGGTGTATTCGGCTGCGTTGCCACGAACGTATCGTCCAGAGGCAATTCCATGGCGCTGTAGTAGGGAACGCTCTCATTCACAGCTCGAGCTTCTGTAGAATGCTCTGTCGTTAAATCTGAGAAGTCAGCCAGCAGTTAAGGCAGCTTGCTCGTAGAGGCACTTGCTCGTCGGAATCTCCAACGCCGAGCTCAAGGAGAAATAGCCAAATTGATAGCGCTTAAGCTCCAGAGCCCGATTCTCTCTAATGATCGGTAATAAGAGTGAGAGAAAGCAAATGAAACATGAACATACGGGGAGGGTTGAAGATGGAGGTCGCGCCGGAACGTGGAAGTGAAGCACTGGATGATGCTACTTGCTCTAGCCTGCGCTGGAGAGGCGTGCGGCTGGCAGAAGCTTCAGCCTTCGTGTTTGCTCGCTTTAAGCCATCGTCAAGAAGGCGACGCAGGTAAGGTAGGCGGTCCTCGGGCGCCTTCTGGTGTGCATTGGCATTGAATTCCTTCAGCGCTTTATCCAAATGGTCGGCACCCTTGAAGTACAGAAGCTTGAGTTTCTGAGAACACTGGTACTGGCCACTTGGTTCTCTGGCACGGCTGTGGCTTGGCGACCACGTTTTGTCGTCGCGTGGGGTAAGGCCGAGGCGCCAATGCAGCTCAAGATTTTCAAAAATCGAATTGATCCGATCGTGAGGGCGACCGCTAGGCGTATGAGGTGATGCGTCGACAGGACGCACATAAGGCCGAGCAGGCCGGCGCTGCTGCATTATCTCTGGTGAGTCTTCCCGACGTGGTACTGAAAAGTGAGCGGTGAATCGAGTTAGCGCGGGTGACACGAAAGTCGAGGGTCACAGCGGAGGAACAGAAGACAATTGAACACCAGCGGAAGGAAATTGCGGAGTGAAGAGGGGAGGAGCCCACGGGGAGATGAGACAATGGGGGCCGGCGGCAGCAGCTGGAATACGATAAGGCGACAAGGCAGCGCGTGGCGCGGGGTGACGGGCTTTCCCTCGCGGCTCGGCTCGCAAAACGCCAAGTCACGTGGTGCAGCATACCCCAGCCCTGAGCCCTACCCGCTGCTACTTGCCGCATCTGGGCCTCTCCAGGTGGTCGGAATCCTGCAATTGCTTCCCCGCCACGCCGGTTGCTCGCATTCTGCTGCTTTTGCCCGCCATTGCTGCAAGGTATCGATCACGGGGTGCACAATTGCCAAGGGTACTGGCGCCGGACCATGCAAGGACCCGTTTTCGCTCGTCGGCTGCAGCCCCCGTCACATTGCTTTTTCGATTGGCAGATTGTTGACATGATTCGATTTTTTTGGGCTGATGCGCCGCGAGGGATATTCATCATGCATTTGAGTCGTCGTGAAAACCAAAGAAAATCCAGCTGCCCCTCTACTACTTCAACCCAATTTACACCTTCATCTCGGTGAGACCGTGCTTCCAGATGGTCACGTAGGGGGTGACACCGTCCTCGCGGTAGTTGAGGAGGACGACCCTGGAGCAACAACGTCAGTACGCGCACCACTTCACTCTGCGGGGAACTGCTACTCACATTCCATCGGGGTCCATGGACTCGCCAATGAAGAACTCATAGTCCTTGAAGTTGGCAATGATCTTCTTGGCGAAGGCAGAGGCCTTGGTCTCGAAGTCCTTGACCTCCTCGTCGCTGGCGCCCTTGTTCTTGAGGCCCTCCTTGACCTTCTTCATGTAGCCTGGAGCACGGGTCAGCGACGTGTCTGCGCTTGCAGGAAAAAAACATACCCTTGAGGTAGGTGAGGTAGGACTTCTTGTCGAAGGAGGTCTCGTTGAGACGGAAAGAGTGGACGACGTCGAGGACGGTCTGGGCCGAGTCCTCAACATCATCACCACCCTCCTCAGCAGAGGGGTTGGCACCGATATCTGCCCAAGCCGTCAGCGATTGCCCGCCACGTTGCGAATCCTCCTGGACTGACCGATGTTGTCGTTGCCGATGGTGATCTTCTTGCAGTCGGCCTCGTAGACGGTGCCGTCGACCTCCTTCAGATCGTAGGAGTCGGAGATGAGCTCGTCATCGGTGATGAGGTCCTGGCTGGGGCGTCAGCTGGGTTGATCTGAGCATCTCGCGGTTGTCTTGTGTGGTCATTCGAGGCGGCGCATCGCTCGAGGCACATGGGGCCACGATCGTAATACCCCGCACACGGCCCTCTCAGGCGGCCAGACGATGGAGCGGAGCGGGCGCACCTTGTAAATGATCATTTTGGCGGTTGGTGTGAAGCTGAGGAGAGGTGGAGGAAGAGGCGGCGAAGTTCTTTGTGGCGGTCTAATTCGCGATGATTGACGGGCGGAGAAGATTTGGCTGGATGGTGGGGTTCGGTTTTTCCTTCAGCGGGCACTGACGCCGCTAACACGTTTCCGGTTGGCCTGGGCCTCAGCGTCGCGCAATCTCCGTATTCGCCACAGGTGCGCCGCCAGCTCGCCGCCTACCATGCTGAGTGGTCTGCAGAACGGGTGACAGCGTACGACAACAACTGCTACTTCTTTCGCGCGAGCCGCCTCCTGTCCGCCTCTCCTCTCTCCCTGCTCCGACTGTCCTTTCGATATCTTGCTGCGACGCCCGCGCAGCTCCTACAGCCTTTCCCGGCATTCCGCGCTTTCCGCACCTTTGGACGCTGAGGCCCCTAGACACCGCCGGCGCCGCGCTGCGTAGCTTTCTTCTGCCGCGTCCATCCGCTCTCTCTCCTTCACCACCACTCCGCCTCGTCCACGCCCGAACGCCATGGAGAACGCGACCATAGCCAGCGGGCTGCCCCCGCTGCCCGATTACACTCTCTATCCGCTCGCGCCCGTCGTTCCCGGCATTCCGGACAAGTACCTGACGCTGGCCCTGCCCATCATTGCCTACTGGAGCGTGTCCATGGTCTTCCACCTCATCGATGTTTGGGACCTCTTTCCGCAATACCGCCTGCATACTCCGGTCGAGCTCACCCAGCGGAACCATGTCTCGCGCTACGAAGTTTTCCGCGACGTCGTCCTCCAACACTTCATCCAGACTGTTGCCGGAATCGCCATGGCGTGGTACGATCCCGATCCGACCTTCGGAAAGGAAGACTACGACGTAGCTGTGTGGGCACAGAGGATCAGGTTCGCCGAGAGGGCAATTCCTTACATTCTCGGTGCAATTGGTTTCAACGCGTCCGCCTTCGCTAAGGATCTGTCAGAGTCTCGCCCCATGCTTGCTGGCGTTCTCGCTGGTGGCAGGTACCCCTGGTTGACTCAAGAGATTGTCTCTGGTGACCAGCTCGTCACCGCGCCCGCCTTCGCATCTTGGGAGCTTTCCCTTGCCAAGTTCATCTACTGGATCGGCATTCCTGCCATTCAGTTCCTCGTGGCTGTTTTGATTGTCGATACTTGGCAGTACTTCTGGCACCGCGCCATGCACCTGAACAAGTGGCTGTACAGTAAGTCTGATTCCAGTGCCAGCTACGCATTCGCAGCTAACCCAGAAATTAGCGACCTTCCACTCCCGCCACCACCGTCTATACGTCCCTTACGCATACGGCGCTCTCTACAACCACCCCGTTGAGGGATTTCTCCTGGACACTCTTGGCGCCGGAATTGCCTACCTCGTTACTGGCATGAGCATTCGCCAGTCCATGTGGTTCTTCACCGGTTCCACCATCAAGACCGTCGATGACCACTGCGGCTACGCCTTCCCCCTGGATCCCCTCCAGTTCATCACCTCGAACAACGCCCTGTACCACGATATCCACCACCAAAGCTGGGGCATCAAGACGAACTTCTCGCAGCCCTTCTTCACCTTCTGGGACAAGCTTTTGGGTACCATGTGGACCGGTGGCGACGTCACGCACAAGTACGAGCGCGCCCGCAAGGCTGCCGAGAAGAAGGCCGAGATCAACGTCCTGAAGCCGAACTTCCTTCCCTCCGAGCTGCAGTCCAGCAGCGCGTCTGCCTCGGAGCCCACGTCCGAAGTCGAGGGCGCCAAGGAGCAGCCGCAACCCGCCCTCAGGCGGAGCCCGCGCAAGAAGGACCCCAGCGCGTCGCAGCAGACTGCGAACCTGAAGGGCCTCAGGGACCGCGTCAACAGCAACCTTCAGGGCAAGAGCCCCAACGTTCTCGGCGTCGAGAGTAGCCACTAGGCCGGATTTCGAGGTCCGAAAGCCCAGGGCGGCACGAATTAGCTGCATAATGTCTATTTAATCGGCTGTTTACTTCGGTTGGTTAGGCTGTTTTTTCCGCAATGACCTTTGCTTCACCTTCTTCAAACTGTATAATTCCAGCCTTTCTCATGTCCGGAGTGGCTTTCCGCTTTTTCCACTGCAGCGATGGGGGCGTACACCTGAATGCTTTCTGGGTTCTTTTTTCCCTTTTAATACCCCCTCTGGAAGCCGGGGCTCCTTTCGTGTTCTTTAGAGCTTCCTTAAATGTATAAGCTACGTTCGCTTTTAGGTTTGGGATGGAATTGTCTGTTAGGACACTATTAGGATTATGTGATACGTAGGTGATGGAAGGGAATGGGATGCTGGTATACAAATATTAAGCTTACGAAATGCTCCATTGTGGCACACGAATACCAAAAGTGCGAACATTACTGACCACGCACAGATTCCTGCAATTCCCTCTGTGCAACTCCTGGCCTCAAAGACGAAACATGCGGTTGCCACGCTATGCGAGACTATTACCGGGTTAGTCTTGGTCTTCGGAGCCGTCGCCGCTGGGGTAGGGAGAAGGCCGATTTCGGCCACTCTAGCTGCCAAGGAACCCTTTACATGCTTCCGTTAGAGCCCTGGTGCCATGTACAATTGTCGAACTAATAAGTATTTGGTTGTGGCGGTGAGGGAGGAACATTTTTAAAGCGCGACAGAACCATTGGCATTCAATCGGTTTTCTTGGTGGAGTTTTTTGCTGTGACAGCGCAACAAAGAGCCTGCCACCAAAGCTGGGATGTTACATAAAGCTGTGTATGACTACCTTTGCATGGTTGCACATCAGCCCCACTTTCTTTATTTTTCTCTCCTCGGTTCCAATGCTCGCCCAACAAGACCCACCCTCCCACAGAACCTCACGCTCAGCTGAGATCTCCCGGTCTCACGTATTTAGCCACTACAAACTTCCCCGCACGACCTCCACCCATTCAAACACATACCAACCTACCGCAACCCTTGATTTTCTTCCCCTCACACATCGAATATGTCAGTAAATCGACCAGGTTCCCAACAGAAAGAAGTTTCTGTCAATAGCGAACATACCCGCAAGTGCACAGAAGGCAAGACTTTAGATACGAAAACGTGCTCAAGATGCAAGAATGTCGACCTTGAGAGTGTATTTTCAGGTTCCTATGATATCGATCTGTCTCCATTTGCGAATCTCCCTTTCAACGATTCATGCCAGCTGTGCCGGTTACTGAACGCTGTCTTCCCAACACCATTCGACCCCACGAATAAGGTCCCTTGGCTTCACTCATGCTATCAGTCTGGCTTTGAAACTCCTGAAGGGGCCGATTCTACCATACAAAAGACATGTTTGCGTGTACGATGGGTACCAAAAGGAGGTACATGGGACGACATTGAGAAGCCTCCGCGGTCAGATGCCGGATGCATCTTGAGAATACGAAATCCAAGCAATGTTACGGCATTACAGAGACCTGAAATTGACTTTTCGATGCTGAAAAGCTGGATCAAAGAGTGTTGCGACACCCACACGACTACGCACTACAAGCCGGATCAAGTGAAGCATATCCCCGGCATGAGGGTCATAGATGTTCGAACTCGTGCCGTAGTGCCCGCTACGACGGAATTCGACTATGCAGCACTTTCATATGTCTGGGGGCAACATCAAACTCCAGAGACCATCGACCTTCTGGATTCAGCCCCTAAAGTGATCGAAGACGCCCTCGAAGTGGCCATGAAGCTGGATATTCCGTATCTCTGGGTCGATAGGTACTGTATCGACCAGAACAACAAGGAGGAGAAACATGCCCAGATCAGCAAGATGCATTTCATCTATCGCAACGCCAGGGTCACGCTCGTTGCCGCCGCCGGAAACGGGTCCGAACATGGAATCCCCGGCGTGAGAGGTACCGCACGGCCTCCCCAACCGCACGTCATTCGGGGAGAGGATATATTCATCACCAAACTACCTCATCCATTGACTGCTATTCAGTATTCT
Organism: Lasiodiplodia citricola; assembly: GCA_023089105.1. Taxonomy (NCBI): domain Eukaryota; kingdom Fungi; phylum Ascomycota; class Dothideomycetes; order Botryosphaeriales; family Botryosphaeriaceae; genus Lasiodiplodia; species Lasiodiplodia citricola. The sequence continues at coordinate 107,921 of JAJNLL010000076.1, read as the reverse complement.
ACCTGGGGATCTAGGGGCTGGACATACCAAGAGGCCGTGCTATCCACACGAATTCTCGCATTCACCGACTCCCAGATATATTTTGCGTGCCATTGCGAAGAGCGGTGCGAAGCCATCGACGAGCCTTTAGCGCGATTGGAGAGGAACCAACCCATCGGCCTCCACCGCCGCAGTTCTCGCGGACTCGCCAGCGTTGCCTCATCCAACGGCCAGGCATATCTCAAAATTCGAAGCCACATATCAGAAGTCGCTCGGCGAGATTTCTCCTACGACGAGGACAGGGTCGATGCTCTCCGGGGAATATTCGGAGACATGGAGGAGTCAGGCAGTTTGAGCGGTCATTTGTGGGGTATTCCGATTTTGATTCTGGGAAGACACCTACTGTGCCCTCGGACGGCGGGGTTTCTTACGGGACTGTGCTGGGATGCTAAGCGGCCGACAGAACGTTGTCTTGCCTTTCCGAGCTGGACTTGGGCAGGGTGGAAAGACAGATACGGCTGCCGTGTGAGTAGGAAAAGCTACGTATCAGGTACGCAAATAGGGGTTTGTTTCGGTACATCCGTGAAGATCTGGGTTGAGCTTCAGGATGGTGCGTTGGTTGATATCGAGGATTACCAAGCACAGCTCGTGGTTAGCAGGAAAATGTCTCTGCTTTCGCACTTCATTCACATCGAAGCTTTAACGGTCAAATGCAGGTTTAAATGTTTCACTGACGGTGCGCAAGCAGAGAGACGTTGGTATTATTCAAATAGTCTTCTTTCCCTGACCCAGGACGAGTTCACGTTACCCGGGCTTTCAGAACGGTTGGCTTCAGACTCTTGGGATGTTCTGCTTTTTAAAAGTGAATATGGTGGCTTCCAATGCTTGGTTGTCGATTGGATTCAAGATCACGCCTTACGGCTGGGGACTTTTTATCTTCAACATCTCCCATCAGCTGTAGAAAACCGCACCATTAGACTAGGATAAAGACCCAAAGACGCAAGATAGAGGTAACATAGCGTACAAATACAAACAAAGTGCTACTCACTCTCGTATATTCCCCTTCTTAAGAGTTATGAAGATTTTGGTTTTTCGAAAAATGTAAAACGTAGCTTCACTATTTAAGGTAGATAAAAAGGGATGCAATCATACCATTCTTGAACCTGCGAAGGTCGTTTTGTAACTACGTCAGGCGCGTGAAACATATGACGAAAATAATAGATTCGGTAGTAACAATGCTTGATAAAAGGCCTAGTGTCCTGCAAGGAGGGCATCGGTGCGGAGACTTATTAGAGCGAACAGAGCTGGAAGTAAGGTTCGGTAAAATATTTTCAATGCAGTTCTCATACCGGGCCTCCTTGATTCTAACATTCCTCATTGCTTTAGAACCTACGTTGGGATACGTCATTCCAAGTTCTTAAGGGCGCACATATCTATAAATGATTTCATCAAGTCAAGCCTGGCCAGTCATTTTTTTTTTTCACTAATATTCGTGAGCCACAATGGATCCTACGACAGCTACTCAATCAATCCCCGAAATTGTCCTGAATGAAGTGTCAACACTGCAATCGTTTTTGAGAGAATATGCAAACCTTTCCGAGAAAACCTCTTCTACTATATACGCCAACCTCGAAGGAATCAAACTCAGTCGGAAAGGCTCAATATCCATAATCTCTTTGTTCGTGCCTTCTCTGGGAAGCGTTTACCACATCGACCTGAACTCCCTGCGCGATGCAGTTCTCTCAGCGGAACCAACCTCAGGAACATCGTTGAAAACTATTCTCGAATCTCCAACCATCAAGAAAGTATTCTTCGACGTCCGAAACGACTCAGACGCGCTATTCGCCCACCACAGAATCTCACTCCAAGGGGTAATCGACATCCAGCTCATGGAATTGGCGGCGAGAACCTACTCCCGACGATACCTCGCCAGCCTGTCCAAGTGTGTCGAGAGCGACAGCGCAGTCGCGCCGGCCAGAAAGGAGCACTGGCGCTCTGTCGCGCAAATGTTCGACCTGCGCCGTCGGTCCGAGCAGCTCTCCGGCCGCCACATCCTCAATAGCCGCCCCATCGACCCCATCGTGCTTGAGTTCTCCAAGCTTCGAGTCGTTCTGCTGCCCCAGCTGTGGCGCATCTACTCCAACAAACTTCGAGCGGACTACCAGTGTTTCTGGAGATCCAAACTCACTTTTGAGACAGAGGAGCGGGTGAAGCTTGCCAGATCCGCTCGGTACGATGGCGATTCGAAGGATAATGCATTGGGGCCTTGGGACTGGTATGGTGAGGAATTGGATGATGCGACGTGGGCCTGGAATGAAGATTTGCTTGACGATGTATGGAGGGGGGATGCCGAGGAAAGGTCAACTCATGAGAGTGTACTTTTCGGTAAAGGTGAAGCCGATGCGTTATCGTTTTGCAACGGTGGTTGTTGAGAAAGGATGTGCACGTAAACAAAGGATAGTGACAGTGGCCCTTGCGCTGGGTCATGTGTATGAAGCAAATTCAAAAGTAGATAGTCTGGAGTCTGTGAAACAGAGGCTAGTAAGCGCATGCAGATTGAGAGCTGTTCATCTTGTCTTATTTTCATGCTTAATAATTATAGCAATTACGGTCCTCGTCACTGTTTCTTTCGGGGCATGATCTAATAATACTGCGGGGCACGGTGTGAAAAATAGCTTCACGATTCAAAGTAAATCCTTGGAGGCTGGGCAGAGTTTTCTTATGCACTGTGTTCCTACGCTAATGCATTTAGGTTTGAGGCGCGCGCCTATCGCGCGTCTTTAGAGGCCGTGGGGGCGGAAGGGACTGGACATTCGCACGTCCTCTCCGCCCCGCGTTTCCTCCTGGCGTATGGCCCATAGGCACCAACATGCTTGGCGTAGTGGCGTTCAGGGTACATCCTAGACAAAAATACTTTCTGACCATCCTGCGCCACGTTCATCTCGGTTGCTGCCTGAAATGCAGAGATGTGGTAAGCAGCGTGATACCGCTCAGAAACAATATAGCACAGGTTTGCCCAGCACAGAGGTTTCTTGAGTGTTTCTCTCCATCATCAAGATTCTGACACCTCAGACGCCTCTTTTACGAACATGCCACCGTCCAGGGAAGCCACCGGTGGTTTTGAGTATTTCGCTTTGAATGACCGCCAAAATGCAGTAACTCCACCGAATGCCGGTATCGAAGAAGAGTCTAAATCCCAAGAGCAATCTACGACGGAGCGAGCGCCCTTGGCGGGGCAAAAATATGACTCTCCGGTGGGCATCAAATCTGAAGAAAATGGCCAACACCCGCCTCGGAAGCGTACAGGACCGGGTGTCCGCAGTTGGACGGACCGCTTTTGGTTAATGGAGATGTTGAGCTGCCTCATTGCTATTGCGTCGTTCGCTGCAATCGTCATCACTTTGGTTATCCACCAGGACAGACCCCTTCCTCAATGGCCGCATCTGATCACAATAAACACCTTGATTGCCCTTTTCACATCCATACTTAAGGCCTCGATGATTATGCCCGTTGCAGAAGGTATCAGCGAGCTTAAATGGATATGGTTCCACAAGCCGAGGACACTTGCAGATATGGATAAACTGGACTTTGCCAGTAGAGGACCTTGGGGATCACTGTGCTTACTGCTCAGCATGAACCGGAAGTATGTCTCTTACGGAAATAAATATGAATCATTGACTAACTAGTTCATTTGCAGTTACCTTGCCGCGCTTGGTGCCATTATCACCATAGTAGCCATGGCCGTTGATCCCTTCTCCCAACAAATCCTGCAATACTACACCTGTCTTGAGCCACTACACAGTGCTACCACGAGCATCCCAGGGACCAATAACTATACTGGAAATGCATTTCACTCAGGCGCGGCTTTACACGAAATCGATGCCGACATGTCGATAGCGATATACACGGGACTTCTGAGCCCACCAGTCAACTCTTCGTCCAGTATGACCATATCATGCTTGACGGGAAATTGCACATACCCTTCGGACAATGGAGCAACCTTTTCAACACTGGCCATTTCTCACTCGTGCGAGGATATTTCTAACCTGATATTGAACGTCACCGATAATTCCAGCTCCGTTGCTCAGACACCGGGCGGAGCTCAGCTTGCCCTTCCAAACGACGGCAGAGTAATGAATACCATCTCTACCTATGGTGACGATATTATCTATGGTTTTGAAAGTCTGATGCTTGAAGAGAGCGGAAAGCACTTCGCGTTCAATTGTTCACTGTTCCCTTCCATCAACACTTACGGCTCCAGCGTCAAGGATTCGATCTACAACGAAACCCTACTGTCTTCCGTGCGGGTGCACAGGTTTCCGTACGAGGAGACGGAAGTGGGGAACCCATCTGCCCAGCCTTTATTTTCAGCGACGGGTAACTCAACGCTGCGCAACGGCACACGGTACGAATGCATTCCATCAGACCACAGAACGGACACCAACACCTCTCCCGTTGACGCCTCCGGGTTCTCCGCCGGGTTCCTCGCCACGTCCCTCTGGGACGGCAAAACCAACTTTACCTGGTACCCTGTAGACTGCGTCTGGGCAATGGAGTGGAGCGGCGCAAACGCTATTCAGATCTTTCTCACTTCTTTGTTCTCGGAATCAAGCTTTTCGGGATCAAATTTGACGATATCTGGGAGCGACTACAGCCACACGATGGGACAGACCTGGCTAAAACTGCTCTTTCATAACGGAAATGCGGACATGAACTCCGTCAACAAGTATATGAGCTCCCTTGCCATATCCATGAGCGCTGCCGTCCGTCAACATGGCGACACTCTGAGTAGCGACTTTGTGCAAGGCACAGTCTTGAGTTCGCAAACATGCATTCGGGTTCGCTGGGCCTGGATCAGTTTACCGGCGACACTGCTTCTCCTGACGATTATTTTCTTGGCCTTGACGGTGGTCCAGACGGCGAGGAAGAGTTGGCAAGGTACATGGAAGTCGTCAGCAATTGGTCTTCTGTTCCACGGGTTTGATGCAGATACGAGGAAAGCTTTTGGCACTGGAGTGGACAGAAGTGAGCTGAACAAGATATCGGAGCATGTCCAGGTGCAACTGCAGTATGACGGAGGCTGGACTTTCTCGGAGATGAAGAAGTGATATCATAGTCAAGGAGGGCTTTCATTAACATCTATCCACGAACATACAAGAAAGATTAATGAATTTAAATGAAACTTGCAAGAGTCGATCAGTGAACAATGAATCTCATCTCTGTCGAACTGAAAAAACCCCGTGCCTGTTCAAGAATGCAATAGTCGTTCGTTGGAATTCGCATGAATCAATGTTGTATCTTGTAACGAGATCAATAGCAAGCTCCCAGGCGTTTGGCTAACAAAAAAGTAGATTGTCTGATGTGAATCCGCGCTATCTTGCAGAAATACCGCAACGCGGCCGAAATCCAGGATTATGTAAAGAGCCAATATTCCAGTACTCCGGATGAAGGGCGGGGCGTCGCGCAGATGCAGAACGGTCTAGGCCGTCCCAGTCTGGGTTGTGGCATAAGCACGCGCTCGTGTGATGCAGCGATGGGCCAATCACTACCCCTGTACTGTACACTCCCAGCTTATTAACGAATTCAATGCGCACTGTGATAGGTGTTTGTAGGCCGCAGTCGCATGACTGTTGAGGCTGATGGTTCGATGGCCTACACTGTGGCCGTGTTCACTCTCTTTGGATTCGTTCCCTATGAGCGAAATAGAGATGCAGCCATGCAGTGTTCCCAAAGAGGTAGGACCAGAAATCATCGGCGATTGTAGCAACGCAGAGGAGAATTCTCATTTGCTTGTCTGGCACAGGCCACATAAAGTAAAGGGGACACTTCGTTCAGAATTCGAGAGAAGAGCCCGGACCGAAGGTGGTAACCACCCTTTGAGGAATGGGCGACGAACAACTCACATGCGGCTTGTAAGCAGCGCTGCGATTATCGCCCCAAAAAATGCCAGCTTCAACAGCTCCGCCACATTATATTCCGTCAGAGGATCCCTCAGCCTCAGTTCCGAGATGCGTGTTGTCGTTTTCGGTAGGAAGGTCTGACTTATGACTCCCAGTAAAGCGGTTCCGGGAGCCTAAGGAGGCAGGCAGTGTGGCGTTTGAAAGGCCCTGAAGGTGCATCCAGCGTATCCAAAGTCTTTATTTCGCAATGCAATGCATTACTCAACATGGGCGTAAGGCTAAGCCACGGAGGCCGCTCGCGCGGGCCCAGGTCGTTAGGGGAGAGGACGCCACATTCCACCAGCCTCGTTTGCCTAGGTGCAGACTCCAAAAACCGGTGACGTCTGTAGATGAGAGCCGTATTTATAGGAAATAATCGCAGTGAATTGTGGAAGCCAAGCCGCTCTTCATTCTACATGCTCATCCCCGGCCAACAGCTTCAAGCTTCCATCTGCAGAGGTCTTTTGCTTGTGCATTCTTCCGAACTCAAGATCATTCGCGTTTTCCAAAATCATTCTGTACTGCCAGTATGGCTATAGAGAATCCTGTCCTCAGGGTCGGTTTGACGTGTCTGATATGGACACTGCTCCTCCTACTCGGATCACTTCAGGCGGCAAATCTGGTCATCCAGATCATCTTTGCGACAAAGTACAACTCAAACGTCGACGGAGACAGCCTCGAATTTGCGCTCTACAAAAACAGTCGTTTCCAGAACTGTTCCTCTCGCAGCCCGCCACCCAACGTCGACTGTAGCGTCATCAACGGCCAGCTGTCACAAGGCAAGATATACAAAGACTACATCAACCAAGGACAGAACTACCTGAACAAGCTAAACTACTACAACGACGAAAGCAACGCCGACAGCGGCATCAAATACACCTGGTGCGACCTCGCCAGCTGCCTCAACGGCTTCCGCGTCATCCCCTCGACGCCGCGCGACTCGGCCTTCACCTTCACCGGCATCGAGCTGTGGGCCAACCTCAACCTCATAGGCATCGTCGCCCTCTGGGCCCTCCGCACCGAATTCTTCAAAAGCAAAGAAAAATGCCCGTACAACTGCAAGGGCATGCGGGTGTGGGACTGGCCCCCCATCGCGCACGCCCTCGTCCAGTCTGGCCTATGGTGCTACTCGTTCGTCGCCCTGGCGGCCTCGGACCCGCACGGCGCCGCCAGCCCCATGTCCGTCATCTCCTGGGTGACGCCGTGGATCTACGCGTACGGCACGCAGTACCACCCGCTCGCGTGCGCCTTCGCCGACCATCCGCGCCGGAAGAAGGTCGTGCTGGCGACGCTGGTCGCGGCGACGGCGGCGCAGTGGATTGCTAGCTGCTACGTCTTCAGCGTGGAGTACTACGCCGTCGCGACGGGTATCAGCCACGACCCGGGCCGCAGGTACGACTGCGTGGCGGAGTGGATGGAGGAGGCTGCGCCGGGAGCGGCGGCGCCGCAGTGCTTGCCCGAGCAGCTGTGCGGCAAGGACTGGCTGTTCAAGGACCCGGGGCTGCAGTCGTACGTGGATGTGTCGAGTTCGATTTACTTGGCTGCATTTGCGGTCTGGAGCGGCGGTCTCGTGCTGCCGTTTTTCGCGTTCGGGATCGGATGGCTTGGGGATGGACTGCTTACGTGCCGTTGGGCTCGATGCGCGATGGCATTTTGCTTCGGCTTGTGCGCTTCTTCAGGCCGATTTGGTTCATCGCGCCGATTGCTGGGGCGATCGTCTACTTTGGGATTAATCTCCTTGTTCGTTTGGGCAAGTCTTGGAATGAGTTGGATCGTGAGGCTGGCGTCATGTATGACATGGACTGTCGGGTTGCGCACGTCGCTCTGAGCCCGTGGAAGCAATACCTTGATGTGGACGATGGCAGGGTATTGCGAATTGTGGCATCGTGGTTTAATGCCTGAAGAACTCTGATCTTGGCCTTTACTCTTTGACTGTCTGACTTGGTTGAATCTATTCACACTGTCGTCTCATATGTAGCTCTCGAAATACACTTTTAATGGGGCTAGCGGATTGCTTATTGCTTGCTCTGTTTGCTTGGTTCGCTCCTTTGTTGCTACCAAGTCATTATTCTTTCCTGATTAGGTTTAGCGTGGATCGTCTGGTAATGGAATATGCCATCAATACTTAGCCTTCCCATGTTCCTCCTCGTCATCAGACAGTAGAAAACAGATATAAAAGCCGCCAGGCTGCGACGATGGATGCTGTTTACCCACCCAACAACGCATAGAGATCCCTGCAACATAGTAGCAGTAATGGCGCCGAGACTAACGGCAGAGGGTAAGAATACAGCGGATTAGCGGCGAATGGATGAATATCGGACTGACAGGAACATTTGTTTCGTCGCAACGCGTCCTCTGTCTCTTCATCATCTGCGCACGCTGAGTGTAGCGGCTATACAACACACCTCGTGCTTAGCCTGTGGCATCTGATTCCGTTCAAATCAATTTGCAAAATGCTGCTTCCTCCCATTCAGGGCCCTTCCTTTCTCGTCTCCACCTCAGCCGTAGCCAGGTGGACGAAGTGGTGGGAGAACAACCGCTCGGATTCCCTCGGCAACCAGCCTAACTTCCCACTCACGTTCGAAGTTGAGGTTGATGGCACAAAGGATTACGCAGCAATCCGACTAAGTATGGTGTTTGCATTCGAGGAACATGGCGCGATGAAACCCGTACATCTCATACTCTCTCCACAGAAAATAGCAAACGTGCGTGTGGAGCGTATCCAGCGGGCAGATTCTGTCATTCGCGCCGCACTATGGCCTGGCATGAGGAAGGCTTCGATTCCGGACTACAGCACCGTGGTTATCCACATTTCCAAGGGGCCGCCCGCTCTGGTGCTCGGTTCGGCACACGGGATGACTCCCCAGACTGAGAGTACGGAGCTCGCGCTGAACCGTTTCAAATGGATGGCCGAGTCGCGCACTTACAAGATCTACATGCGTCGCGAGGCCTTCACGGAAGATCAGCTCAACACGCTTTGTGATGTCCTGAACGGCGAGGCGTATGAGCTGGACCCGGACGAACTTACTAAACCTTCCTACGAAGGCTACAAAGTCATCAACGGCTCATACTAATGCATAGCTTAGCAAGACTACGTGTGACGAACAAGAGGAAGAGACCCACCACGGATCAAGCTTCTCGCTCAGACGACCTGGATCCAAGCATCGCCGACCACTTGCAGCAACTTGAGGAGCAGCTGACGCAGAGGATGAACGCGCAGTTGGAGGAGAAGGTCCAGCGAATGCTCGCTGAGAGCAAAGACGCCATCCTTGCTGAGGTCGACGCCCGGTTGAATGCGCGCTTGGCCGAGATTCGGGCGGATATTGCCAACAAGCCGTACGAACCGAGAGAAGGAGGGGGGGAGGATCTGGACAGGGAGCTGGAACTCAAGATTGATGCCCATCTTCCAAGTTTAAGAGAGGAGCTTCGCGAGATTGTTTGTGACGATGTGAAAGCGCGACTGATAAGTGCTCTGGCTCATGGAAGCCCTGCTAGCTGAATGATAAGAGCGCTGTCAAAACAGAAAGCATGATTGGAGTTTTTAAAGGCCAGTAGTGAGGTCATCATAGCGGAAGAAAAATGGCTTAAAAGATACAATGGAGACCAGACATACCGCGACACCTCTATCTAGACCTTTATTGAATCGCATTAGGTACGCACGCGCGATTGGCTGCAAAAGATCATTTGAATGCGGGCATCCAATTGGATGAACGATATGACACCCCCTCACACTGAGATTTCAGAAAAGATAAGATAAGAGAAGACTGCTGACCACCAACTCGATCGACCATGTGCAACCAATCTAAGGGAGTCAAGCCGTCATAATCCTCGTCGTAAGGGCGGAGTCCCTCCCGTACCAGCCCTACAACTTTCTGGATGGATCCACTGATAGCCGCATAGTGAAGTGCAGTAGCACCAGAACGATCTCGCCCGGTGATTGCCTCATTCTCATGAAGCAAAATACGCAGCATCTCCCACGATGACTTTTCGGCCGCGAAGTGGAGTGGTGGCGGTGGATGTAATGTGTAGCTTATCACATTAATGTCTGCTCCGGAGCGGACAAGAAGTCGGACAACATTTAGAAAGCAGCGGTGGATCGCTAAGTGAAGTGGTCTGACCAGTACTTCAAAATTTGTCTTCACCTGATGGCCCTTTACTACCTCAATGAGAGAATCCGGCAAATTGTTTTGATATTCTTCCAAGAACTCTTCATCTGGACTTTGTTCGAAAGGTCGAAGATAGCCGACTTCCAACTGCCAGTTGACATCCGCACCTGTCTGAATCAAAAGGCGGACTATCTCTGAGCTGCCGTGCGTAGCTGCTAAGTGTAGTGCCGGTTGGCTCGTTCTTTCTAGCAGAGATTGAAAACTCCCTTCGAAATAATATTCTAATGGGAGCATTGTCAGGGCCTCTCGTACTTTGACTGGATTTCTTGTGAGAACTGATTCAGTAATCCCTCGCGCAAAAGTGTAATCCTGCAGTCCTCGTCTTGAAGCTTCAGGAAGCAGAAAATCGCTTTCCGTGGAACGACATTCGCCATTTTTGGTGTAACCCATCTTCTCACGGAGGAGAAACATTAGGGACTTCGCCACATCTTGATGGCCATTTGCAGCTGCTGCGGCAATGGGGTCTAAACCGAAACGATTGGACTTATATTCGGCTCCTGCTAGGTGCAAGAGCGTAGCGGTCGCAAGCTTACCCTTTGCCGCAGCAATGTTTAGTGGCGTGTTGCCATCATGGTCGCGTGCATTAACACGTGATAGCTGTAGTTTTCCAGTTGTTTGAAGGAGAGCTTTGATGAGTTCTGGGTCACCATGCTCGGCAGCGAGGTGAAAGGCGGTTTTTGATGACCCCCAGCACTTGAATGCTGAGATTCGGTCCTGCAGCTTCCAAACACCAGATTCCATGTCTGACTCGGTAGGGTGGTAACAAGATGCAATGAGGAATCTTAAATCTTTTTCGTAGATCATGGAGTTGGGCCCGGCGCCGACCGAATTCCAGGTTGGTTTCTGCCAACTCGGTTTGTAGAGCTTGTAGATCGTGATAAGCGCATGTGCACTGCCAGCTTCAAAAGCAAGATTGATGAGTGGTAACTGCGACATTGGACCAAGGACCATGGCTCTAGTTGCATTATTGTACCGGTAATGGTTAAGTCGTTGAACAATTTCTCGAATCGCGGCATGGCGACGGAACTTCAGCGCAGCCTTGAACCCATAAACAAGGAGCTGAACATGGTGATGTGGAACTTCGGCATCTAGAGGATTGATCAAATAGTCAAGGACTTGGCTGACGAGCCAGTTAAAATCTTCGCCGAGTATTTTGTCGCACAGGACTTTCACTCCTTGCTCGTGACGTACGCAGGATGGAATGGACAAGTCAAGCATATCGAATAATGAAGTCGGCTTTCGTTGTATGAAGAGTAATAGCATGGAGGCGCGTCGGTTAGATATCGTATGAAGAAGCGCAAGTTTCATTGAGATTTCGCAACCTTCTTCTGTGCGGTCCAGAAGCAGATGCGCCACTTGTTCATGGCCATTGAGGCACGCAATTGACAGTGGACTTCCATACACGCCGCCGATCAAATGAGCTCGTGCACCACTTCCGAGTAGGATTTCGACAGTTTCGATATTCCCAATCTCTGAAGCTTTGTACAACGCCGTTGGTGTCGCAAATTTCCCGTTAGTTAGGCGCTCAAATCCTGGAGGACAAAAATCATACTGCGAGGCGTTCCAGGTTTCCCGGTACTCCAGGTCAATACCAGGCGTTGCAGCTAGCTTTTCGATTGAACGACTCAGACCTCTGGTGGTTGCGGTAAGCATTGCAGGTACCACTGCTAGAGTCTCTTCCGGTTTCGACTCGGATTTTCTCTGCTTGAGGTACTCGATATGGGCAACTTCGCTTGCCATCTCCTTGAAAGTCTCTGGAGAGTAAAGAAACCTCCACGTCCGATATGTCGCATTGCAACTCAGAAACTCGGCAATTGTTGCTCTTGTGGACTCATTTTTGTCAGCAACGTCTGCATATTCCCACCATTGCCTTGATGCCCATAACGCAAACGGTAGCCTTCTATTGATTTCCCAAACCGGAAGATTACAAGGCAAGCTGAGTAGATAGCATAAGCTAACTTTAGCGATCTCTGATTTCGCAATTGACTCCCGCAGATGTTGCTGTGTGAATTCATCAGCCACATCTGATGTGAGGTAGTCTCTAACAGACTTGTGGGCCAACTTCAACTCTCTAGAGGTGACCAACTGTGTGTGGTCATGGCCAAAAAGGTCTGATTTCGACTTGAGATCTTCTGAAATTGGAGCCAGATCGTAGTATTCCACAGGTTCCACGGTGATAAGGCTTGAGCAGTATCTTGTTATTTCCTCTGCATCAGGTAGTCTGTTGACCGGATCAAAGGCTGGTCGAGCTGAAACATTGGTCGCAAGCGCGTCAATAGCTTCTTCTGCCCTCAACGGCCGGCTTGCATAAGCGAGAAGTTGAAGGAGTCTCAAAGCATTTGGGTTTTGTGGCTTGGGGATCCTGCTTAAAATTTGACCGTAAAGGTTCTCAAGTGACACCGGTAGAGAAAGAAGAGCTGTCTCCAGCGCTTGATAATCAAGGCAGTCCCCTAAACTGTCGAGCTGGCATGAGACCCATTGAAACCTATCAATTATACTTGTCAGCAATTGAAAATATCCGAACACACAAGAAAGGCCACTGACATGCCATCGGACTTCTCCGTCAAGGTTTTTGCGATCCTTTGTTGTACGGCCGGACGTGATGACCACCTTCTTAAACGAGAATCGCTCTGGACGGCATCTTCCACATATGCCTGTATATCAACCTGTGTTGCTTCGCGAAGCACGCGATGGGTCATATCAATGTTCTGTAGCTCAGTCTCAATGTCTTGTTCGCTTCGACTCGTCACAAGTATTCGAAGATTGTTGCTGGAGCATCGGATCATGTCCTTCATCCAATCGCATATTTCAAGCCTCTCAGTCGTATCGACTTCATCCAACCCATCTAGAACAACGTAGACATTTGTGACTTGACCGCCTCTCTGTTGCAAGGAATTATTCAGAATGTTGATGTTTGGTCTGTCACATCCGAACCTGTATTCGGCATGGAGTAAATTGTTTCTGATGCCAGTATCGCAGAGTTGCAACTGGTGGACGAGAGAACGCACCATGCCCGCCAAACTTCGTTTTTCTTCGTTGTTGAAGTCGAAATAAAAGTAGACAACGACTGACATTGGGTCATTTGCGAAATCTTCTCGGAGCTTTTCGATGATGGCTGAGCTGAGAATGGTCTTGCCGCATCCAGCGATGCCGTGCACCCAAAGAAAGGCATGCGCTTTGGACTTCCATTGTTCGAATTGTGCGTCATTTAGAAACCACTGACAAGTGTTTTTGTAGCGTTTTTCGACTGCCTTGGCATGGTTGGCTGACGGGTTTGGAGGACACAGCCAATTCCGTAGTCTAGTGTCTTCGCTGTATTGGTTCGCGTCCTCGACCAAGCCCTGGATTCTGTTGATCTGATGCGCAACTTGTAGTATTCAGTACACGAAAACATCACGCAAGAAGGATTTACGAACATTTCTCGATAACATCGATGGCGGTATCCGCAATCTCTATGTCCTTCTCATGAATGACATCCAACAACTCCTTGCCAAATGCAGCCGCAGTAGCAGCTGCATAACGTTGCCATCGATCGTTCTTGTGGGAATCGGAATAATCGCTAATGCCCCTAATCACGAGGCATGGAAAATTGTTCATCAACCCTGCGGCCTCCATCTCATAGCAGATACATTCATCTGGGATGTGGTTCAAGAGTTCCTCTCTCCCAGCGGCATCCTTGACAAGTGTATTTCCGGAGGCGATGATACCAAAGTGGAAAACTGGCTCGGTCGTCCCTCGTGCCTCCCGCTCGACTTCTTCTTCTCTCGAGCAATTTTTGCAATCTCTGCCCGGTGCATGTTCGTAATGTGCATTGAAGAGGCGGTCGTTCTCAAGTCCCTGATGCCTGAACCCAGGATTGTTCGGCCGAGGCTGAAACATGTAGGGATTCCGACTTTCCATTTCTGCGAGGATACTAGGGACTTTGGACGGCCTTTGTTCGTACTGTGCCTTCAGATTCGACAGCGCATAGAGAAGAATATCCGGTGGAGCGTTGAGAAAGTCTTTGCGTTCGCGGTGACCTTGACTAAGTTTGACCAGGTCGTATTGGATGACTCCTCCAGTGCTGCCGCTCGGCTCACTTATCACCACGTCTCCCAGTCGAATGTCGGGTCCATCCGTGCGGGGTATTGCACCTCCAATGCCAACCAGCAACCCGAACCGGATCCCAGGAAAAGTCGATAGCATCGAGGTTGCAGCGGTGGCAGCCGAGTTTGTGCCGTACATCCCAGCCTTGAGCGATGCGATGACAACATTGTGTTTCCCAATACCACCCCATGAATAGGACAGCCTGTCATTGCCGGGTTGACTGAAGTTGCGGGGTTCCCCGTGTTTTTCGTCGAGAAGAGCTTCTGCGGCGGCTCGTTCGATGGCAAGCGGAGCGATCCACCCAACTGTGTAGCGCAAAGGGCTATCGAGAGATTTGTAATTTTCCATTGATAAGAGGTTGCAGCTCCATCAGACTGAGAGATACGACAGCCGATTTGGATGCGAACGCCCCGCGGGGAAGCGTGCGTCGTGGACTTGTGTCGTGTGGAAATCGTGATGAAGGGAACAAGGAACAAGAAATAATCAGGCAGCAGGCTGCTCAGCCTCACTAGAGCTCAATTGTACAGTGTGACGAATATGCATGTCAGATCGTGTGTAAGGATGTGATAGGACAACTCATAATCCGTGCCCTGTGCATTGCGGCTGAGGGCTAGCGCGAACAAGAGGGTGGTGTAATTATGTCCAAGCAATTTTCATAACAGAAGCTATCGTCCGACAAGAATATGTGATTGTTAATTCCGCATTAACATCCGGATATAGCTTTTCTATTTGTAATATGAGCGAGAGATGAATTCAAGCTAGTCTTTAGCTGCAGTACTATTCTGTATACTAGCAGAAGGTAAGCCTCTGCCATAAGCGAAAAGATCTGCAAGGAACACGTCATTTAGGTCGGTCGAGATTAGCGCTTGCTCGGAGCGCCTTCAACAGCCAAGTCCGATCAATACCGACACTGCCTCTCTCAAACGGCGTTAAATTGTTATCTTGGTCCCAGAATTAGGCGCATGAGTATCCAATTTGAAAATGGGTGCTTTAACGAAGGCCACACAAAACGTTAGCCCCGCCCCACATGGGCAAAAAAAAAATGTAAAACGTACAACAGCCGGGATTCCCCAATGGTCACCCACTTGAGTACTAATCGGCCGGTTCGCAGCTTAAGTACGGCTGAGCGGACGGGAAGCCCTGCATTCTACAACCTATGGTCGTACGTGAAAGAAGATGCTGTTGACAACCCTGATCATCCCCAGTCCACAAGCAGTCGGCCAGCAGTTTGCTGGCAACTCGCAGTGCAAGCCCTGCATCTCGGTTTATTACATTTACTTAATGTCATTTCACGCATACCGCTTTGAGTTTCAAGCCAGCTTTCGATACTAGACACTTTGTATAGTCGCATGCATTTTCTTCTGTCTAGAGTCGAAGATCACTTGCCTTCTGCCTTTTCAATGGGGAATCAAACGTAGTAATTATGAACTCGGGTTGGGAGAATTGTTTCTGTCCTCTAATTGTCGGTTGAGGCGGGTTTGTCCAATCTGCGAATGATTAGACATGAGTGCACGTCTTGGGGAATTCATTATACGTACCTGGATGACGACCAGCCATATACCAATGCCGGTCAACATTGCTGATTGCGGAAGACGAGATTAGCATGTATTATGGCTCAAATGGTTCTACACCTGCATCATTTGAAGGTCCCATATCGTGTCTGCAGTCCGCTCTTGAATGACTGTAACCGAGAGCTTCAATCTGGATGGGTAACTGAAGTCAGGGGCTTACCTGCAACCACGTCTCGATGTGAGCCGCCCAGGACTTTCACAACCCAGCTAAGCAGAGCGCTGGAGATCAACGACCAGAAGATGGCTATCCAGAAGAAGAATTGCTCGAAGGTTGGTGAAAACTCGCTGTTGGTCGCAATGATGCCCACCCCGTAGAAAAGAATAAGAGCGGCAACGGCGAGGTAGAGGACGATCTTCCAGGTACGGGCGATTCGGTAGTTGAGCTCCGTTTCTCCACTGACCTGGTACTTCAAGGACCCCCTCTGCCGCTCTTCAGCAGTCTTTGTGCGCCGTGTCCACATATGAAGGCCTTCGAGGCCGACGCCCATGAAGTCCTTGTGTCATAGTCAGAATACAGAAGCGTCGGAGCTCAGCACTGAGGAAAATGTACCTTTATATGCTTCAAATGGTACTTTGAGAGTTTCGTCCCATCGGGCTTGTTGATCGGGTCGACAATGTTTCTCGCGCTGTGTCCCCATTTCTTGCTGAGCATCAACCAATTACCCTGATGGAACGTGTTGATGGGATCCTTGGATTCGAAGTGCACAATGCTCAGCCCGCGCGATGCGGCATACTCGGGATCTTCCATTCGAAGACGCTTTGCTTCGCTCTCCACCATGGCATCTGCCCAGAAGCAAGCCTGGTAAGCAAGCAGATCGCCGGATCCTGAGCGCCGGAACGATGCTACCTACCCATATCCTTGAGGAGCTCGATCGCCTTGTTGATCTTGTCTTCGTTGTGTTCCATGCGTGGTATGTCTCTCTCCAACTCTAGCAGAGAAGAGCTGACGTGTTCGAAGCATCTTCGCCGGAGGTTTACGAGGCTGGGAATGAAGATGGGCGCATTGGCGTTCTGGTCCAGCTGGGAAATCTTGTTGAAGTCCTCTGCGGATTGTCGGGTGTAGCTAGCGAACAGCGGCGTACCGCTCAGTGGACCTCCATGCCCCTTGGCGACCTGATGAGGCTCTATTCGAGTCAGCGGGAGCTCTAACACCAGCAAGTATTCGGAAACATACCTCTTCCACTCTCAGCGGCATTGACGGGGGTGAGTGGGATCTGCTCGTCCGAGGGCAGTCTGCCTCGACGGAACAGAGCGTCCATCCCGAGACAGAGAAACTGTGAATGAAGAGCGTGCTTGGCAAGTGTGCTGTCAGATTGGAGCTTCACTTTGTACGAGTGTAACGCGCTGCCTAACCCCGTGGATTTTCTCTCAAAGACCAGTCTTTTGACCCCGTAAACGTTTCAGCCTCATCGGATAGAAAGGCATTTCCTGCTGTGCGGCGTAAGCAGCCACGAGAAAGCTGGTTTGACAGAATAGGAAGTTGGCCCGCTGACAAAGATTTGCAGGGTTCGTAGTCGCTCGGGTGATATGGGATGCAGGATGTGATTCGACCCTTTAAGTAGGCGCCAGCGCCCCCAACCTGCTGTGTAACCACAGACCTCTCAACGTCGCATAGAAAATCGAGGAAACACTCGAGGCTGCGTCTTTTTGCGCAGACACACAGATCTTCGAAAGCTGACGCACAACAACTATCGGCACCCCGCATCACATCCTGCATTTTCTTGTGATCACACTTGAGTACCAACATGTGGCTTCTTCATTACTCTTTTTTCTTAGCACTCGTTACCTGGTTGTGTGTCCGCCGTTGGCGCGCATCACGCGAAGAAGCTGTAGGGGATTTCACCTACCTTTCAACCCTCCTGAATCTTACCAATTGAACAGAAAGAAGTCGCGTTCGGTGCCAGCAAAGGCTGCTCCAGCCCCCGAACACTACTCTCAGACTGGCCACTTGGCCTCGATCTGATCGTGAGCGCGTTCCAAGCCGCCAAACAGGGCCGCATACTGCAATACTTCGACACGCTCGTCAGCCGTACCGGCCACACTTTCGAGCAGCGGCTCCTCGGCGTCTCAGGCATCGACACCATCGACCCCGCCAACATCGAAGCCATCCTATCCACCCAATTCAAAGGTACCTGAATCCTTCCTCCTCCTGAAAATCTTACCCACTTCCCGCCAGCGCGGGTGCCGTGTGTGCCGAGCGCGCCAAGCAAGCACCCGCATCCAATACGCCCTGCCTATCACATCTACCATTGCTGACCTTTCCCGCCCCAAATTTCGCTACCCTATAGAATTCAGCCTCGGCGTGCGGCGCGCCACCTTCTTCCCGCTGCTCGGCGACGGCATCTTCACGCAGGACGGCCGCGCGTGGAAGCACTCGCGCGAGCTGCTGCGTCCGCAGTTCACGGCCAACCGCGCTGAGAAATTCGCACAGATCCAGAGCGCTGTCGAGGATCTGATTGCTTTGATTCCGGGAGACGGCAAGCAGCCCGTCGATCTTCAGCCGCTGTTCTTCCGCTTCACGCTTGACACGACGACGTTTTTGTTGTTTGGTGAGTCGATTGGGTCGCTGCGCGGCCCCCAAGGGGGTGCAGAGGGGGCGGCGGCGGCGGCGAGTGAAGAGACGAGGTTTGCGGAGGCGTTCACGGTTGCGCAGGACTACTTGGCGCAGAGGGGGAGGCTGGGCGATGTGTATTGGTTGATTGGTGGCCCCAGGTTTTGGAATGCGTGTCGGACGGTGCATGCGTTTGTTGATTCGATGGTGAGGGATCGCTTGCGGGATGCTGAGGAGGAGAAAAAGGAAAGCTCTGCGACCTCGGACAAGAAGTATGTGTTCCTCGATGCGCTGTTGGAGCAGACGCGCGACGTCTTTACGCTGAGGTCGCAGCTCTTAAATGTACTGCTGGCGGGAAGGGACACGACTGCTTGTTGTTTGTCTTGGACTTTGTGAGTGGATGCCTTTGTTGAACTTTCGCGGCTCCAGTGCAATATGCTGACGAAAAACCGCTTACGCAGCCGTCTTTTGGCCCGTCATCCCGATGTTCTCGCCAAGTTGCGCGCAGAGATAGAGCACGAGGTCGGCTCAGCCATACCACAACAGAACGACATCAAACGGATGACCTATCTCAGCTACGTGATCAAAGAAGGTAAGTGTCTGGCATCCTTTCCCTCCCCAATCCCTGGCAAACAAAACTCATATTTCCACAGTGCTCCGCCTCTACCCTTCCGTACCGGTGAACTCGCGCACAGCGCTCTGCACGACAACCCTTCCCCGAGGCGGCGGCGAAGATGGTCTTTCGCCCATCCTTATCCGGCGCGGCATGGCCGTGGGCTATTGTCCTTACTTGATGCACCGCCGCACAGACCTGTACGGTGAAGATGCCCATCTCTTTCGGCCGGAGCGCTGGGAAGATGGACTGGAGCGGAGGGTGGGATGGGGCTATGTTCCGTTCAATGGGGGGCCGAGGGTGTGTTTGGGTCGTAAGTAGCTCCTTGTTTCCTTATTCGCTTTGTCAAGTTTTTTCTTCAGGAGGAAAGCTCTAACATCTCTTGCCAGAGGATTTTGCGCTATTGGAAGCGTCATATGCTATCATACGGCTGCTTCAAGTCTTTCCGCATATCGCCCCTTGCGATATCGATGAGGCATCTTACGGACCGGGCAACCTTGAGCGTCAGAAGGTTCCGGGGAGCGAGAGGCAGCTCCTCACGTTGGTGCTGTCTTGTGTAGATGGATGCTGGGTAAAGGCATCTCGTGGAGACGGAGAACGGAATTGATTGAAGAAATATCGTAGGGCTGTGCCTTTTGTAATATACTAAAATGAAGAGTGCAGGAGTGTGAGCCAAATATCATGAGATTGGAATAGAAGAAACCAAAAGAACACTAAGAGAAGTCGTGAAGCAAAGTCCCCTCCATTGTTAATTTAGTTCCTCCAATGGTTCCTGGCTTATTACCCAAGATGCGGGAAAAAGTCATCGCGACAGGATATCATCACAGCTCACCGTCATTTCTATCAGGAAACAATGGGTGGCACTGATTGGTTGCTGTTTTGGCCCCCAAGTTCGTTCCTCACGTCAGCCTCTTTAACGACTCGTCATCACCTTCTTTACACCCTACAACCTGTCCAGGCATGGACCATCTGCCTTTGCCCTCCCCACCCTCCGATGCCCATGTTGATGTGATCGTCCGAAAAGATAAGTTCATGGATCACGTCTACAGTCCGCCATGGAACACATTCAATGAGAGAAGCGGCTATCTTCCCGGTGAGCTCGAGAGCTTTGCCGGCGCAAAATTAGGCTCAGGGTCCTTGTCACGTCTAGCAGTCTTCTGTCAGCAGTGGCTATTCTTTGGGTTGATTGCTGAGTTCCTTCGCGTGGAATTCAAGGAAGAAGAGTGGACGAGCACCAGACAGGAAGACGGTGTCCAGATCGTTTCTACCTCGGCCCTTTTACCTCGTTTGGAGAGCTGGCGTCTCGATATGATGAAGCTCTCACCAGCGGACAAACTACACAGAACGGGGAACCTTACAAGATTACTCAACGAAGTCGACCACTACCTTATGACTCTGACGTTCAGCTACGATTTCGAGGATAATTCCGACCTTTTACCTCTGGACCTTTCATTGTCGCTCTCTGCGCTCCATGAAACCTTAGCAGTTGCTTTACGCAGCGCACTTGAAGGAAGCACGGTAAATGTATCCAGCCATGGAGGGTTTCCCAATCTCACACAACGTTTGCTCTTGAATGGATGGTGCAGGAGTGACATACACCGTGTCCATCAGAACGGTGGGATTTTGACCAAGTACTATGCCTCTAGACTTGGGAAGTTGCCTGTATGGAGAGATCACAGCGAGTGCAGCATTGACCTCTGCTTTGCCGGTCGGGTGGATTCAAACACCTACGAAACCAAGTATGTTATCGACGGCTGCAACTGTCAATATGTTGGTATACCGACGGAAAAGATAGCCAACGCCATTGACAATTGCGACACGCCCTTAGTCATGCTTGAAACAACTTTAGATGGAGACGTCCTGACTTTGAGCACCAAAACCTCCTATACCCACAACTACACAGCAATATCTCACGTCTGGGCTGAGGGCTTGGGTAATCCGTTTCGTAACCAGCTCCCGATGTGTCAACTCAAACGGATCCAAACTTGCGTCAATGCGCTTTATGGCTCGAGCAAAAACACGCCATTCTGGGTGGATACACTCTGCATTCCTGTCGGCAAGGAATACAGGTCTCAAAGAACGAGAGCAATATCTGGCATGGTAAACATCTACCAAGAGGCTAAGAGTGTTCTCATACTTAGCAAAGAACTTGCGAACATCAGCACATGTACAACAATGCTGGAACTCGTTGCAAGAACAACCAGGATACTTTGGTTCCGACGCCTTTGGACTCTCCAGGAGGGTATCTTACCGCCTCGGGCGTTCTTCCAATTCGAGGATGCTCCGATCTCTATGCAAGCACTTCTTGAAAGTTCCGATCAGTATAGATG
The DNA here is from genome assembly GCA_023089105.1 of Lasiodiplodia citricola. Classification (NCBI taxonomy): domain Eukaryota; kingdom Fungi; phylum Ascomycota; class Dothideomycetes; order Botryosphaeriales; family Botryosphaeriaceae; genus Lasiodiplodia; species Lasiodiplodia citricola. Next base: position 86,686 of record JAJNLL010000076.1, on the reverse strand, counting down.
TCCTGTCGAAGACGCTCTACACCGTCACTTGCATCGAGAACTCCTTTCCCCGATCTCAGATATGGATGAATTCAAACAAACTCCCGCAGAAGAGAGAATCAAGCATATCTGGTCAGCAGTCCAGTGGCGTACAACGAGTAACGCTGAGGATGAGACAGTATGTCTAGCAGCTATGCTGAATTTGGATGCCGGGCCGATGCTTCAGTTTTCTCGAGAAGACCCTGATGTAGCAGTGAAAAGGATGAAAGTGTTTATTCTGCATCAAAAATACTTTCCCACGGCATCTTTATTTCAACCAGATGACGATGGTCTCATGCAGGCAGAGGGATTTAGATGGGCACCCAAGTCATTCGTTTTCCGAACCGCTAAACCCATGAACGACATTTCAGAGAGCCCACTGGCTTTGGCAGATGAGCGGGGCCTACATGTCACCTTACCAGGGCTCAAGGTGCAAAAGCAGGATCTCGGGAAAATGCCTTACAGGTTCCATTTCCTAATTGCACAGGACTGGGATTATTATTACAGAGCCAGCGCCTTAGTTATGGACGACAAAGCGCCGTGGATCGAGGACCCTACCCTTTTGGACTCCGGTAACCCGATGATCGTACTGGAGAACGACACATTCCTGACTATGGATGATTGTGTAGGCCCAAAGTTTCGTTTTGACAAGATTGAGGATGGAGAAGGTTCCACGCGTGACTACAAGATATTCGATACCAATGGGCTGCTGGTGGTTGTCACTGACGAGGTAGATGATGAGATGCAAGCCACACGAGTTGTTCGAATGAAAATAGTTAGGGAAGCCTGGGGCTCATCTCGCCACTCCGCATATGAGCAGTACTGGGGCATGTTAAATGCAGACACGAAGCCAAAAGACTTTGTTTATCTTGATGTACTTCCAGCTTCTCAAAGATGGTGTATAGGCTAAGATAGAATATACGGATACATATCACGTTGCACCAGGCCCGAGCTACTACTACAATTTCCTTGGTTTAACGGTAGTTATATGGCACGTATTTGAGCATCTAAGTAGTATGTAAACCAACAGCTTCGTCGCGTTATCGCAAACCGTGCACAACTCCGTAATTACCATGCGAAAAGTAAAGTGCAGGGGGTTTGTATCTCAAACGCCCCTATGAAATTCTTCCGTTCCGACATCTGCATCGCAGCCAGGCATTTTCGCCTCGGCAATAACGAGACTCGGAAGACAAGGGACACACAACAGCACGAAAGCTAATATAGCAGGGGTACCATGCAGGTATTCCCGTCGGATAACAGGGATGCCACACGATAAGCTCGCAGGCCGGCCGCCCCGCTTGGTCCGGGACAACATCATCCCCTCACAACAGCAAAATCCCGTGCGGAGAACATCGGAGCGCTCTTCTACAAATCTGCCCAGGTACAACAGATTCCTGGCACACCATCAAACATACACATCCGCATCCTCTCCCTGCACCATGACCACCAACCCACCCTTTCGTCCACACATCGCCATCCTCGGCGCCGGCATCGGCGGCCTCGCCCTCGCCATCAGCCTCTCCAAACACCCTAATCTCACCCTCACCCTCTACGAGTCCTCCCCCGCCTTCTCCGCGCTGGGCGCGGGCATCGGCTTCGGCCCCAACACTTTATCCGCCATCGCGCTGATCGACGCGCGCTTCCGCGCAGAGTACGAGCGCGCCGCGACGGCGAACGAGCGGGCAGAGTTCGCGCACAGCATCTACGACGCGCTGTACGCGGAGCCAGGGTTTGGGGAGAAGAGGGGCTGGACGCGCGGGTTGGTCGGGGCGCCGTATTTTGTGAGGAGTAGCGCGCATAGGAGGGATTTGCTTGAGATTATGGCGGGATTGGTGCCGGGGGAGGTGGTGAGGTTTGGGAAGAGGGCGGTTGAGGTGACGGAGGAGGAGGTGGAGGAGGTCGGGGGGAGGAAGAAGAAGGTTGTTGTGAGGTTCGAGGATGGGGAGTGGGAGGCGTTTGATGCGGTTGTGGGGTGTGATGGGGTGAAGGGGATTACGCGGGACGCGGTGCTGGGAGACGTTGCGCCGGAGGAGGTGCCGCCGACGTACTGCGGGATGTACGTCTATCGAGGCATCATTCCGATGGATGAGGCGAAGGAGATTCTGGGAGACCATGCGGGGGATGCAAAGTGGTTCATGGCGGAAGGAAAGGGCCTCGTCATCTACCCCATTTCCAAGGGCAAGGAGGAGAACTTTGTCTTCTTTGTCAAGGACGACGCGCCGTGGACGCGAGGGGATTCGGCGGTGCCGTGCACGACGGAGGAGATGAGGGCTGATTTACCCGAGTTCGACCACCGGCTTTTGAAGATTCTGGACTGGGCCATGCCGCTGCGGTGGCCGACGTGGCACCATCCCGAAACCTCGACTTACTACAAAGGGCGGCTTTGTTTGCTCGGGGACGTTGCTCATGCGTCGAGCCCGCATCAAGCTGCCGGCGCTGGCCAGGCGTTGGAGGACGCTGTTGTTCTCGCCCACCTGCTGGCTTTGGTCAAGACCTCGGAAGAACTGGAGCCCGCTTTTCAAGTGTACGACGCGATTCGCCGACCACGGGCACAGAAGGTTGTGACGACAAGCCTTGCCGCCGGGATCATCAAACTCTGGCTTGACCCTGAGTTGGGCAGTGATATGGAGAAGATTGTGGAAAACGGCAATGAGAGTTTGCACTGGATATGGCAGCACGATATCTCGGCAGATCTCAGGGAAGCAGAGGACCAGTTCTACAGGCTAGTAGGACATGGTAGGACGGGACCCACCGAAGTCACTATGTCAAAGATGTGAAAACATCCAAGGCGAGTGGGTTGGCCGGCTTGTAACTCAACCACTTGAGAATTGCGAATAGCACTCCGGCATTCAAAACCTGTATAGGTATAACCGCCACCTAACGCCATCGCCGAGTCCTTGCAGCCTGTAAAGATAAACGCTTATCTCTCTTTTAACCGCGTTGATCTGTTTCGGCTGCACGCCCTTCCACAAAAGCGTGCCGCGGGAAGTACTGTTCCGGCAGAAGAGCAGGGATGCAACTATGCATCAAATTTCCCGATAGGTCAGACTCTCGGCAAACCACCATATCGAGAAGGAGGGTATAACGACAAACCCTACTGTACAACCATGCTCAAATGCGAACATCCTTGCCAACCCATGTATCTCAACGTAGATCTGGCCCATCTCCAGCAATCACCACTGCATGTAAGCCAGACGTGCTTTACATGCGTTGTTTTCCACATCATCTCGTTTGCCTCGGAGTTTCCGAGTTCGTTCATGCATTTTTAAGACCCGCCTCAAGCGCCAATATTTTCAATTGGCACTTTGGACTTTGAGTTAACGTTCCAATTCACCAGAACTGTCCTTTGTCCAGTCCCTAATTCTGCGCATCGGTTCCGCAATCTGTTCCTCAACATGGCTGAAGTCATGAAGCCCGCCTCACAGGAAGACTCGACCATCGGAAAGAGCGAGACAGTCGTAGATGTCGTGGAACACAACCCCGCTCTCGACCGGAAGCTACTCCGGAAGCGAGACGTGGTGTTGATTCCGATCACGGGCGTGCTGTACACGCTCCTCTTCCTGGACCGCACCAACATCGCGAACGCGCGGGCGCTGGGCATCGGGTCTCCCGACGGCCTGGAGGGCGCGCTGAACATGCCGGCGAACGGGTACAACGTCGCCTTGTGCATCTTCTACATCCCCTTCGTGCTAGCCGAGATCCCTGCCAATCTAGTACTGAACTGGAACCGCTTTGCACCGAGATACTTGCTCGGGGGGCAGATGCTGCTGTTAGGTACGTAAGACAGCCAATGCCCCGCTCAGCACGCACTACTGACAGCGTGTGCCGACAGGAATACTGAGCATGTGCCAGGGCCTGACGCAGAGCTACGGCGGGCTCCTGGCCGTGCGGTTCCTGATGGGCGTGTTCGAAGCGTCTCTGCCGGCCGGCGCAACGTACCTGATCTCCGTCTACTACACGAAGCGCGAGGCGGCTCTGCGGTTCGCCTGGTTCTTCAACTTCGCCCTCGCCGGGCCCCTCTTCTCCGGGCTGCTCGCGTACGCGATCCAGAAGAACGTCGACGGCGCCGGCGGGTACCAAGGCTGGCGCTGGGTCTTCATCATCGAAGGACGTCAGTATATCGCCACATCCCAACCCCCAAACCCCCCCACTAACCACCACTCCCCTCCCAGTAATGACCATCCTCACCTCCCTCCCCGTCCTCCTCCTAACCCCGAACCTCCCCCACGCCGCGCAATCCTGGTTCCTCCGCCCCCACGAACGCGACCGCCTCCTCACACACCTCAACGCCTCTTCCTCTTCCTCCTCCTCCTCCTCCTCCTCGTCCCCCTCCTCCACCATCCCCCTCCGCAAAATCCTCTTCGACTGGCGCATCCACACGCCCACCCTCATCTTCTTCTGCACCGACATGACCGCCGCCTCCATCGCCTCTTTCGCGCCCACCATCGTCGCCGAGCTCGGCCTCGCCTCTTCCCACACCGTCGCCCAGCTCCTCACCATGCCCATCTGGGCGACCGGCATCGTGTTTACCTTCGTCCTCACCGCGCTGGCCGCGCGATTTGACTGCCGCACGCCGTTCCTCCTCCTCGCCATCTCGTCACAACTGGCCGGGTGGAGCGTGCTACGCGCGGGGGCCTCGGCCTCGGCGAACAACAACGACGCCGCCTCGGTCCTGCGGCCGGGCACGCGCTACGCCGCCCTCTTCCTCCTCGCGGCGGGGACGGTCCCGCAGATGGCGCTGCTGCTGAGCTGGCTGTCGGCGAATTTGCGGGGCGGGCGGCAGGTAGCGGTCGGCACGGCGTGGATGACGGGCTTCGGGAACTGCGCGAACTTCGTGGCGGCGAATGTGTTTATTAAGGGCGAAGCGCCGCGGTATGTGACGGGTGCGACGACGGGGTTGGTTTTTACGGTGGGCGGGTTCGTGCTTGTGGTGGGGTTTGCGGTGGCGTTGGTGAGGGAGAATGGAAAGCGTGAGGCGGAGCGGGCGAGGTTGTCGGACGACGAGAAAGGAAGGTTTGATGAAGTGCATTTTCGTTATGTGCTGTAAGCAAGCTGTGTATCCTGGAAGTGCTGTTGTACATCTCTTCATTTGCTTCTGAATGCTTTCGCGAAGTGCACTGCGGTCAATGGGGTTCAACGTCTTTGAGATTTCTGGAATATGGGATTTTTGCATTTGCTACCAGGGCTCGAGACTAAAGGTAGACAGAACTTCAACATCCAAGTTCTGGTACGAATTACCATGCGTCAGCCGCAAACATCCGGGCCTCCACATTCAGGCACAGGAGTTATGCAGTCTGATCGCATGGAGATATTCGGACACCCTTCCAATTAGATCTGAGCTTGAAATAATCCGGCATAGAATCACATCACTGTTCGGCACGATTCGCACGTCCATGGCATGGCCCATGAAACAAGACTCACCTCTAGCTAAACGTTCCTGCGGATAGTCAGCTTTCAACACGAGAGCATCTCACATGGCTGAAGTTCAGCAGAGCAAAATATGTGCCACACAGCCGAGTGACACGACCGAAGTGGCAGGGCAGACGAATCCACCCAACACCCTTTTCGGGACGGGAGAGGTTTGTTCGGTAAAGTCGATTTGAGCTATTACGCCGAAACGATCTTTACCCAGCCACCACGCTGAGATAGAAGGTCTGTTCGGTAAAGTATCTAAACTTCACCCAGCCACCACGCTGAACTCCTTTTTTTGTGCATCTCCCTCCAATTGTGTCCTTTACGCGACGAGCTGGATGACACCACCAGCCTCCTTGATCTTGCGCTCGGCCTCGGCGCTGACGTAGCGGGCCTTGACGACGATGGGGACGTTGGGGAGGCGGCCCTTGCCGAGGAGCTTGGCGTAGCCGAAGGTGAGGAGGTCGACGACGGGCGCCTTGTCGGCCGACTTGGCGCTGAGGTACTCATCGCGCTTCTCAGCGGGAACGAGGGTCCAGAGCTACACCGAGTGAGTAAAAAAAAAAAAACTGTGCGGCGATATCCGTACCTTGTCGAGGTTGATGACGGGCTTGAAGAACTGGCCTTGCAGCTTGTGGAAGTACCTCATACCGACCTTACCGACTGCCAATGCGTGAGTTCAAATTTTTCAAGAGGTAAGGTGAGCTGGCGCTTACAGTAACCGGGGTGGTACTTGTCCATATTGGTTCTGTGGTGGTGCTGACCACTGTACGATACCATCAGCGTGTGCTTTGAGGGAGTTATGGGCTGGAGTTGACTTACCCAGCGAGACCACGACCACCGGGGTGCTTGCGGTGCTTGCCAATGCGACCGTGACCGGCCGAGACGTGGCCGCGGTGCTTCCTGGTCTTGCTCAACCTCGTAGGCATGTTTGCTGGTGGTGAGGTGGTGAGGGAGTTGTCGTCGTTGAAGAGTCGTTGGTTAAGCGGGAAGACGAAGTTTTGTTGTGGGCAAGCGAGCTACGGAACTACGTTTCGCCGTCTTGGCGCGTCCAAGAAAGCACGGATCTCTGCTTTCGCCGCGTCCGAAATTCCTGGCCGGGAAGCCGCTGTCATTTCTCATCTGCTCTAACTATCCGCAATGCAGCAAATCGCTTAGACGCATTGGCCTGTCCTGCAGGCAAGGCGACTTATCCCCGCAACTTGCAAGGCATCATTGCCCGGACCACCTCCAGCTAAATCTGTGCAGGCGGAATGTGTATCCGCTCCGAAGAAGTCCCGCGGATGACATCCGCATGTGTCGACCAATGAGAATGAGCCTTAATATCAACCTTTACGAGACAAGGATTTGTGGCTCTGGATGATGGAGATTCCAGCTTGTGATCTCAGAGTATACTTGTCGTCGCCCAGCGAAGCCACAAACGTTACAAAGGCGTGGTCTGCCAGCTACAAATTAAACCGAAAAACTAATTAATTTCGATCTCCAAAGCAATGAGACAACTGATCATCTTCTTAAAAATTTTTAGAGTCGACGCGGAGGTAGTTTAGGAAGGCAGAACCAAATAAACAGGCATAACAGAAGACATGCGAAGATGATGGGCTGCAAGACTTGCACTCCCTTTGCCTGCGCTATCCCCCCCACAGCAAAAGGCACAATCGATGCTCCGGAAGATCCAATTGCTGAGCAGATGCCGACGGCAGGAACTTGCAATGACTTTGGGAGAAGAGTGGTAAGGCAGACAATAACGCCCGGAAACATTGGGCCAAGGAAGAACCCTAAGCCATTCGTTAATACAGGAGCCTTTGCAGATTCGATGAAGCTTACCCAAGAACGCTGCGCTGATAGCCGATGCAATAAAGTCTGGTATTAGCCAGAATAAGAGCTGCATGACGATTGAGAGGCCCAGGTAGCATGATACAGCGAGCTTGACGCTTTTGAAAAGCCTTGCTGTTGCGAAGCCCAGAACAAACCTGCCCACAGTGAGGCCGGCCCAAAACCCGCTCGAAGCGATCCCAGAGGCAAACGCGGTGCCGTGTCGAGTCTTGGTTAGAAAAGTCACCATCCACCCTCCCATCGCTACTTCCGAGCCAACGTAGGAAAGAAGAAAGGCGCTGCCGAGGAACACAACTTTCTGTCTGAGGCAGAGGGCTGTTTGGCTGCGTTTGATCGAAGTGAAGCACCGGGAGAATACATTTCGTCTCTGCTCGGGTGAGGGAGCTGGTTGCTGAGGATGCTCGCGAGGCCGGATTTCGTTCTTCTCTCGGTAAGACCGTCCGCCTTGGTTCGCAAACGTGCAAAGAGAGAAAGCCATGTCAAGAGCGGCCAGGCCCAGCAAGGGGTGGTAGATCATGTACCACTGCCAGCTCCGCTTGGTGTAAAGACTGCTTGCGACCGAAGGCATGATGGTGGCGCCGGCGCCGTAGAAACCGTGGAGTAGTCCAAGAAGCTCGTTCGGGTTCTGCATCCCGCCGATGTACGAGTTCCACGCCGCCTGTTTTGTCCCGCTTCCCAGTCCGACCAGGATGTACACGACCACCAGCGCGGGGAACGGAGGGTGTATGCTCGCGATGGCGTAGGCTACGATGTGGCAGGAACCTCCGATGAGTGCAATACCACGTTGGCCAAAGCGTTTATGGATGGAGTGATTTGCGAGCGTGCTGGTGATGAAGCCCGCAACTGGTGAAAGAAAGAGCAGGGAAACCGTTGTGTAGTTGAGACGGTAGAATGACTCGAGCTGCATCTACATCAGCAGAAGGACTTTTCCGAGAAGCGGCAATAATATACCCGTGGAATGAGAACCTGGGATCATCAGCGAAATGTGCAGTACAGCTACTCGAGGACACTTACGCCGTATAAGCTGTCGTTGGCTCCGAGAAGAATGAAACACCAATATGTGGCGGCTATGCAGAGTGTATGTGAAATGGACGAATTCCAACGCCCTGCTGTGTCTTGATGGGAAGAATCGTTACAATTTTGTAAAGATCCATGGTCTCCTTGGGCTGTGTGTTGGCTTTCTGGCTGTTTTTCGTTGCCCAAATCCATTTTGAGGCTACAATATGCTGTAGTCGGTCATCCGATAGAAAGGGAACCTGAACGAAAGGAATCCGTATTTTAAGGAGGATGCTTAAGTGACATAGACGTTCATTCTCTTGGCTGGTGACCATACAGGTGGAACTTCGGCTACAAGGATCTAGCGCCATGCAATGAGAAATGTCAATATGCCACGCGGATCCACAACGCAGATTTTAGTGCGGGGTTTCCGCTCTTCCGCCTCGTTTCCACCACCACAAGGAAAGCCCACCACTGTGGAACCACAACTTCAGAGTTTCGGAGCTTGTGCTGACTTTTTCCTTTGGTAAAATGAGTTTCCCTCGCAAGCGTGTTTCTATTGCCTGTAATTTCTGTCGTCACCGGTCAGTTCAGTAAATCTTGACACGGCACCAACCGTAGGCTTACAAGTGCAAATCAGGAAGCGGAAGTGTGATGGCCAGAAGCCAAGTTGTGGACTTTGCTCGGAAGCCGGTGCTAAATGCGAATATCAAGAGGCCACTCCAGACCGGTGAGAATGGATGACGATGAGTTGGAACATGACCACTGATCTGTGCTACATCAGTTGCGAGTCAGACAAAACGCAGGAAGCGCTACTACGCCGTATCAGCGAGCTTGAGGATCTGCTAAAGAAGCAAAACGACTTACTCAGCCAAAGCCAATGCGTTGATGAGATTCCGCCTCACCGACACCCGCCGGCCCGCTTCCCGCTGCACAGTCCCATCTCTACAGCGGAGCACGCACCCACAGCCCAATCGCCGTCGCGCTCTACCACTAATGCCGGGCCTACTTTGCATCTTCCATCAGGCTCGCCAGCCGCGCCGGGTCACACGCCTGGGTCGGCCTTCTCGGGATCTGATCCGCCACTTATCGCCGGCGGGACAGTTGCCGATAACGACCAGGATACACCGCTGACTATCCCTTTAGGGCACCAAACAGCAACAGCCAGTCTATTTGCCCTTCCAAAGATACAGAACCTGATAGGCGAGTACCCACCGGACTTCTTCTACCAAATTGAGTCCCAGCGGAGCCTGGATATGTTCACCGTGCAGCCTCTTCCGGACTTCTTGGCTACTTTGGATGTCTCCCGAAGCACCGCCGATCTTTTAATTGCGGGATTCTTCTCCCGCATTTATCCCAGCCTTCCTGTTGTCACTCGGGAGTTACTCTACTCAACCTACGATGAGGTCATGAGTACCAACCCTTGCCCAGATGCGAGCACAGCCCTGATCCTGGTGGTTCTTGCATTGGGAAGCTTAGTTGTTACTTCCGATGGCATGTTGTCCACCAGCTTGGCATATTTCTCTGCCGCTTATGAAATTCTGACGGCACAGTGGCCGAAGTCTTTTGAAACAGATTTAGCGCTGCCGTCTGCATTGGTGTATGGGTCTGTATACCTATCGTACATGGTCATGCCCCTCCAATCCTGGAGATTGGTGCATATGGCATCGACAAATTTGCAGTTGCAGAATATGCAGTAAGCTTTTGTACGTGATATCAGAATACGTTTAGCCTGACGAATCAAGGATGCAGGGAAAATCAACATCACAGGACGAGGACGACTGCCTGAGCCGTCTCTCTTGGGCATGTTTCTTGCTTGAATGGTGGGTTACCCTCTCCCTCACAGAATTCATAACTTACTAAAGGGGTAAGCTGTGCAGTGACAGCCTTGCTGAATTCCACCTTCCGCGCAGCGGCATCGAAGTCTTGATTGATGGCATGCCTTTCCCTCACTTCAGTGAACAGGATAAGCGCGACAGCCTTGCATTCTTAGCTGTTTGTTCAATGAGACGACTGTTGAACAGGATCCATAGCACCGTATATGCCAACCCGACGGGCAGACGTTCCACTGATCCCGCACCATCCCCGATGTCTCTGGCCGGCCCGGGAGTTAACGTAATGGAGAAAGTGTGTGCAGAACTCGCGCACCAGCTGGACACTTGGTACAACTCTCTGCCGGACGCGATCCGACCTGACCTGCAATCTCATATTCCTCGAGACATCCTGGACGGCTGGTTGCGTCTGCGCTATTGGTCTGCCCGCCACATAATTTTCCGACCATGCGTCGTTCATGTCACCATGTTGCCCGAGAACGAGGAAGTTGCTCCGCTTAGCATCCTCGAAGACTGCCAAGTGTGTCTCGAGAGCTGCCAAAACTTCCTTGCGACTGCAGGATTCCTGCTCAAGGAGCGGACACAATACACATGGATGATTATACAATCGTATGTTGAAACGTGTAGCCGTTGCATTGTGTTGTATCTGATGTTCAACGTTGTAGATCTTTGGCGTGCGCGCTGGTTCTTACGAATGCGTCTGCGAGTCCGCGTCTCAGGCACCTGGTGTCGAACATCATCGAGGTACTAGGAAGTTTGATTGATTCGATGGAAAGATGGGCAACGCCGGACTCCAGTGCTGACGCAGCTGTATGCATACTGCAGACTATGCGGCAAAAACAACGTCTCAAACGGCTCTACCGTTGAGAATGCCATCACATATCTGAGTGGAGTCCTGCGTCAGCTGCACATAGAATTTTGCTTTCTTGAATTTGAACCCTCAATTTCTGCAGAAGTGCCTCTGACGCGCTGGCTTGCATGTTTTGAGTACAGGATTCGGTGATATGACGCCGCAGAGATATGCATAATGTGGCTTTGCAGATGGACGGGTTAAGGTGTGGGTAGGCGGATAACCAGTTCCGCTTACCCGCTCTCTTGCCTCTCATCCTGGTCACGCAGACCCCGCAAACACATGGAGTTGCGGAGACAAGTTGGAGGCCCTTGCCTTTACGGTCTTCTTCCGAGACAGAAAAATTCCATAGGTTGCCGGTCAAACTCACTGCGGCATGCAACACCACGTCTGGAACCTCGGACCGAGATAAGATATAGTCCCCAGAAGTGAGCGGACAGAACAGTTCCGTGGTTCAAATGACTGATTTGTATTGGCGTAAACCCTCCAAGGGCAAGACATAGGTCCTGCCTTTGCATCTCTGTTGTCGTCCCAAGCTGGATGAGCCACCACCATTGTCCTCAAAGGGATAAGCCTTCTGGAAGCCTTGGCGACAGCAGATCGGTAGGACCATGTGAATCTGACATAGCCAGTCCATCCTGTACCGCGCATAAGAAACACCCCTGCCTTCGTATCAGCCGTGCGGCTCAGCCCATTCCATGGACACAGTACGCAAACAGTGGCTGCAGATTACAGCGTGGAAAGAGAACCTCGCACTGGGTTGCCTGAAATCACAAACAAATATGTCAAGTCTACTCCATCGCGTTACATGCAATCTTGAAATGTTGTACGGTTGCATGGTCGGCAGAGGAAGCTGAGATGAAACATGTTCTGAATCTTCTTCCTCGAGTTGTGCAAGGGGTTTCCATATTTTACTCTGATACGGAACAAGATCGGCCAAATGTCATTCGCGCACGTGTCTTGGATCCTGGCATGCAGGGTCTTCTCCAGCAAGTTAATGACTTCCGTAAAAATCGTCATCCCATCCTTTCCAGGAACCCAGAGCATAGCCTCCACCATTGGAAGTCGCACGTAGTAGTCGCAGAAGTAATTCAAATATTTTAATAGAGAAGAATATATCGATGTGACCAATTGCCCAGGATGTTCTTTTGTCAGCCCAACAAAAGGGATGCAAACGGACTTGTAGAGACTGAGGTACCTCCGTGAGACCAATCATTCGTCCCTCGTACCGTTGGGCTTGGCGGGAGCTTGTCTCAGACTGCTTAATTTGTTCTTGTTTCAGGCTCCAAAACAGTGGCGCATCGCAGCATCACGGAAAGCTCTAAGCCGTACGTAACCTACACCGCGCATTGCTCTGCGTGCTCGAAACGGCAGCCTCAGGATGATTTATTCCTGATTCGGAAAGCTTGCGGGAGAGCTAAGGAATGCAAATTGATCTTTTGCCTTGCCTGACCAACGTGAGGGAGTGAGGTAACAACGAGTCCGCCAAGTATACCCTGCAAGAATATAAAGTCGACGTGAAGGACCTTGGATGAGGCCAGCACGCCAACCAAGTCCTTCGCTACAGTGGCCGCCATGAGTCTCATCCGTTCGCTTTGCTTCCTGAGCTTCTCGCTCGAGGTCTTCGGCGCCATCTGCTTCACGAGCCAGGAGCGCCTCCCCGGTGACCCATGCGGAACCGATATCGCGGCTGCTCTGACTTCAGAGGATCGAGTTGGGTGTTTCTGTGCTGGAAACTGGGACGCTGGTGACGATCAGCAGCTTGAGCGTAGCACCAACCATGGCTGTAAGTAATTCTCTTTATCACTTCAGAAACTGTCGTTTACTGATCTGCCATAGCCGTCGTGTACAGCATCGAGCGGACCGACAACACTGTGCCCCTCAGGTACTGCGAAGAGGCCTTTAACAACATCATTGATGAGTGCATCCTGGACGGAAACACCTGGGGTGGTATGTTCAGCTTCGATGGGGAGGTCTACAACATCTCCAACACTGTTTACCCTGACAACCCATTACTCCCCACCGATCAAGGAGGTCCTATTGGACCCCTCAAACGGGAGCCCCAGGAGTTCTCTATTTTGCCCATCTCGACGTATACAGAGACGACCACATCGTGCGCAGAAACCACGGCAATTACCACGGAGATCACCACGGGAACTACCATCACGGGAACTGCCACGGAAACATCCACGGAAACGTCCACGGGAACTTCCACGGAAACTTCTACGGCAACTTTCACGTCAACTTCAACGTCTGTGTCTACGTCAGTGACAGTTTCGTCTGCATTCCGAACTGGAATTTGGACGGACACCTGGTCTGAAAGCTGTTCGGAAAGCACACCCACGCCGGACGTATCGACAGCGATTATTGTATCAACAACAACGGAGATTCCAGCGACGGTTACATCGATAGACGTCGTGCCAACGACGGAAACTGTTGCGACCACAGAAGTTGTCCCAACTACGGAGATTGATACAACCACGGAAATTGTACCAACGACGGTTGTTTCGGTCACGACGAATGTGTCAACGGTCACGGATACATTCACAACGACGGAAGTGGTGCCAACTACCGTTACATTCACGACGACCAATGTATCGACGACTACCGACACGTTGACCGTTACGGACACTGTGCCGACTACGATTATCTCGGTGACTACAGATGTATCGACGGTGACAGACACTGAGACCACGACCGAGACGACGACGGAAGTCTCTGAAACGACTGTCACAGTGACAAACGTAGATGTGTCGACGACAACCGACGTATCAACGACGACGGACACGTCTATTCCGTCAACAGTAATAACAGAAACGTCAACGGGTACAATTACATTTGACCTTGGCTCCCGTCTTCCTGGAACGCTTTCCGCAACGCCTACCGACACCGCCCTTCTTCCAACATTCACTTCAGTCTACTCAGACTCCTTCACAATGTCGTTCCAATCGGGCTTCCGGACCATACCGTCGGGAGTCTTCGAAACAACTTCAATTTTCGAGACATCAACTCCAGTTATCGAGACGTCAACTGCAGTTTACGAGACATCGACTCCGGTGTACGGGGAGCCACCGTACCAGCCCTCTGCTCCTGTCTATGGACCTCCACCGCCTCCGACCTACTAGCTCCCAGAACCATCGATTGGAATTGATTGGGCATCAAATGCGGCGGTTCAACAACACTCAACTGCCCATTAATCGACCTTTCCGTCATCGGAAGCAGCCTCAACCCCCTTATCTGACTGATCTGGACGTGCTGCACCTTTTCTGCTCGACAGTGCCAGGTACATCTCTGTATCACCAGGTTCGCACACCGTTGAAGAACTGCCATGCGCGTGCCCTCACAGCATCTATACCATCGATCCTTTCAAATCGACTACACCATCCCAGAGTATCATAACACCGGAGTGGAAGCCCGTGAAGTTACCGTTCATTTCATTTTGTCATTTGAGCGACATCCAACTCCGGCAGCTCTGCTGGCCCAAGACTTGAATGGCACTTAGGAGAAACAGTTTACCCAATGCGTCTTTTCCTTTGCTGTCTTGCCTTCTCTTCACTTCTCACTCTCCCTTTTTCCCTGCTTCTACTCCATTGGTTTGTACGCGGTAATGGTGGCGGTCGGAAAAAAGTTATACAGAGCAAATTTACATAAACTCTGGTACCATCTCTTTTCCCCAAACATTATTGATGAGTGACTGGTTGTTCTTGATCGACAGAATTCTGCAGCACATGCATACGAGCCGTCATTGCCTACACTATCGACGTCTTTCAGTGACCAGCCAATTACAAAACGCCCTCCTTTTCCTCAGGTAAAGCTTCCTATGTGATACAACTCTTTCAGCAGCGTCGCGAATTTATTACTTGTCGCTTTGAACTCATGTTGCCACTCGTCTGCTTGAACTCCTCCATCATGCATCTCCGGAAACTGATGAGTGCGACCTTATTAATCGCTGTCTATGGAAAATAAGATAAAACTCAACACACCAGGTCTTCCTTGTCATCCTTCTGTGGGAAAAGGCGGATCCCTGCAATGGCCGTTCTACTCCCTAAATTGTTTCGAAGTCATTTGCAGCAGCAGGATTTTAGCGCTGATCCTAAAGCGCTGCTGCCTGTTGCTACCCCACAACACGCCCAGAAACCACTACACAGCCCCATCAGTCCATCAAAATCCATCGAGTCACCAAATCCGACCACACCCCCCAAAATCTCCCACAGAAAAGCGCCTCTTCAGCCCCGCATCTCCGAACACCATCCAAACACATCTTGTACATACACAGCTACCACACAGCAACCACAACCACCCCTCTACCCACACGAACCTAACCACAAATGCCACCCACCCGCCCCACCACCGCCCAACACTCCCGCACCACGCACCTCCCCCTCCCCTTCCCCCTCTGGCTCTTCGACCCCGACCAACCCGCCTGGCCCCGCAAACGCGCCGCCATTCCTCCCGGCTCCCGCCCAGCAAAACTGACCGGCTGGTACGCATGGCCGTGGGAATACGGCACCGACGTGCGACGCATCGACGACGCGCTACCACACGGCGTCACGGGTCCCGCACAGCGCGCAGGCCAGGCAGGGTCGGCGCAGCAGGTGCAGCACGTGCTGAGTCAGCTGCGGTACGATGACCGGTTCGAGCCGGGGACGTTTCGGGTGGTGTATGAGGCGGGGGGAGCGGGGGCGGGGGAGGGCGTGAGGAATTTGGAGGAGTGGGTGTGGGAGGGTGGGGGGGAGGAGGGGTACGTTGCGCCGAGGCGGGTTGTGAGGGTTGAGCGGAGGTGGGATGGGGTGCCGGTTTGGGAGCGGGGGAGGATGGGGGTGGATGTTTTGGGTGGTGGTGGTGGGCAGGGGGAGGGGGAGGGTGCGTGCGTGGTGTATGGGGTGGCGTCGTTGGTGGGGGGTGATGAGGAGCTGGTTCGTGCTGCGGGGGTTGATGTGCTTGATGGTGGGGAGAAGATTCGGCGGGCGCAGATTGAGTTTTTGGATGAGGAGGGTGGGCAGGCGAGGGGCATTGTGTATCCGGGGAAGAACCAGAGTGAGCGGGGTCTGTACATCACGCGTGGGCCGGAGTTTGCTTGGAATAAGAAGCTTCTGTCAGGGACTCCGTTGGAGGGAGCGCCATGGTCAGACGTGGAAGACTACATTCAGCAGAGAAGGAATTTTCCGTTAATTTAAGGCCGTCAATTTATCTAAAGAGCTACTTTCAGATCTGATGTGCCAATCTTGGGATTCTCATATCTAAAGAAACATGATACTGAACAACAAAGAGTGAACGGTTACTGCGAACCCAACCCCTTGTCAGCCCTATTTGCCACACCTGAACAACGTCCAAATTCCCAGATCGTCACCACTTCTAGGCACCCCGTTCGTTTAGCTCTATGCTTACATTATCTGAAGACGATGGCGGCAATGGATCAGCGTTCTCAGCATGGCCTGTCTGAGGCTCCTTCACTTCCTGCCGCGGAATCTCCCTACCAGTCTCGTCCGCAAGCATTTCATCCAATCCTGGTGGAGGAGCCTTCAACCTTGGGTGTTCCAAGTCATCAAGGTCGAGCATGCCGAGCCTTGCACCGACTTGTGTGATTGGCACGGCTTCAGTGCTGCCGCGCCAAGTACCGAGACCGAGTTCCTCATGTGCGAGCCGCTGCAGCAGGAGCGTCTCGTTAGCGCACCACTCCAGCCGTGAGTATTTGTCCAGGCCACGCCAGCGGAAGCATGATCCCTGAAGCGAGGAAGTTGTCATTGCAAGCCTTGGTTGCATGTTTCCGTTGCATAAAGTCCTGCTGGACGCCTTGAGCGCCGGTGCAGAAAAGCCTGGCACACGTAAGGCTGCACTTCAAGACGCTCCTGGTCAGCCTCGTCACAGAGAAAGAAGATGACACCTTTGTTCCAGGACCTATTCGTCTACTGAGTTCCGGCAATCTGGACAAACGATTATGGGAGAGCAAGAGCAACACTGAACCGTTCGTTACTTGTGGCGGACGATGTCCCTTGTCTGACTGACAGTATTGTGGGATCCAAATTTTGTAGAGAATGATTATCGCGGGCGAGTGGTTTGGAATTTTCTGTAATAATACTGTGACGGAGATTCAACGGCCCCGCTAAATACCCCAAATATCCTGGCTGAAGACTGCCGTTGAATACGGAATAAAGGTCGCGAATTAGAAATGTTAGTAGATTCTACTCAGTCGGGGATACTTCTAAATGGTTTAAGTCCTAAATGTGCAGCTTCATCCGAGACTTCGGCGAGCTTCCAATTCTGGTATCTAGCGGAGCTTATGTAGATATGGAATTTCTTGTTCCGAAGCGAGTGCTACAACTAAGCTAGTAGCTATGTTCGTGGTCCTTTCCTCAGTTCTGCCGCCCCAGACCGCCTATTTGAGTAAGTGATTGAATGTTGAATGGCTGAAAGTGAAATTTGTGAATTTCGCGATGTCTTCCAACTTTTAACCAACGCCTTGATTTAAGAAGCAGAGGAGAAAACCAACGCGATTTCACAGATTGTCTAAACCGACCTACTCTCTCAGCTTTACCAATGGCTAGCCACATCAAGCGCGAGCAAAACGATCGCGACAGTTTCATCAAGAAAGAGGACGACTGCGTTCCTGAAATCAAGCGTGAAAATTTTTCAGAACCCTTGGAAATCTCGTCGCGCCGGGAAGGTTTTGGATATACGTATGCTACTATCTTCGGCAAAATGCATCCAACGTTTCTAATTGCTGTAGCACAACACCCTCCACAAAAGAAGAAGATGAAGACAGAATGACAGAATCTGGGCGCTCAGCGGGGGTCCGGCGTAGCAAGCGACTAGCGGACAAGAGAAAATCACGCGAGCCGAGATTTTGCATCTGTAGAGATGATGCCCGTGGCAATATGATTGGTTGTGATAATGATAACGTAAGTCCCCGATAATTGTATCGTGTTCACGCTAACCTACGATATACAGTGCGAGATAGAGTGGTTTCATATCGGATGCGTTGGTTTGACTCTCAGCGAACTACCGAGACCCCACGAGACGTGGTACTGTCCTCCATGTAGAGACATCCTTCGCGTTGACGCAAAGGGTAACCCGGCGGAAAAGGTCAATTTTCGTTTAAATAATCTCAAAGATACCAATTCGAACAGCTTTTAGTGTAAATCTACCATCAAACCCGATGCCCGGGGCTCTTGGCTGGTGCCTGCGAGCCGGCCCCGCATAATCTAAGCGATAGAACCAATTGGACGGATCGGCCCACTTGAAACTGCACAGTGCAATTCCTTAGGACTCTTTTTTGTCGCGGTTGATGACGTGGCAATGGTATCTGAGAACGAATATCCTCTGCTAGTGATTAAGCTACTGCACACATGATGAATGCAACCTTTTTTATGGTAATGATCTACATCCGTATCAGCCATTGCCTTGGCACAATACCTACAAATTGAACCCTTCCTCGCAAAAGTGCCGAGGTGCCCATTTTACAGTCATGTCCTACATTTTTACGTCCAAAAATATGGGCGATCCCATCAGCGTCGTCACCGGTACTATCGGGCTGGTTGAAACGGCGTGGGAGATTGGAAAACAGAGTCACAGTTACTTCTCCAAAGCCAATGGCGCAAACCATTCCCGCAAACGTTTTCAGGAGGGGGTCCTTTCACTGACAAATGTTCTCGTGCAAGCTGAAACAAGATTTAGAGATGCAGAGCCTCTTGGCTTGGTACCGTATCGCCAAAGCAGCCTCTCTGCAGGTGTTATTTCCAACTGCCATAAGCAGTTGATCAGCATCAATCACGAGATGCAAAAACACTCATCGGAGCCTGCCTGTTCGTTACATGAAGAAGAAATTCAGAAGCATATCAACGCTCTTCAGCAAATCAACAACATTTTTTCCTCGTTTCTCGCGGCAAACATCCTCAATACGACCACGACTACACATAGCCACGTCGAGAAAATGATCCAAGAGAAGGAACGAGAAAAGCTCATATTTTGGTTGGATATTTCAGAGTGCATCCATCGAACTTTGCCGTCTCCACATCCTGGAACTGGACAGTGGCTTTTAGACTGCGACACCTATCGAACATGGCGAGACGGAGGACCATCATTACTATGGTGTTATGGGGCACCCGGCGCCGGAAAGTCCCTACTGGCGTACTGTTTTCTACAATTTTCTAGATTGTCTGGATGCTTACAATTTCAGTGCTACCATCATTCGAGACCTCTCAGTACCGCGCCACACAGGAAAGACTTGCGTTACTCACTTCTTCTGTGATTTCTCTGCTCGAGCACAGCAATGCACCGACACCATTCTAAAAACCCTTCTGCTCCAAGTAGCAGAACAAGAAGATCTCTCCGTCCTGCAAGCATTGAATCAAATGCGAATCAACATAAGCCGCGTCCCTGATTCGAGGGATTTGGCGAGAGCGTTTAGTCTGGCATGTTCAACGAGCACGGCCGACATGTTCCTGGTTTTGGACGGGCCTGACGAGCTGGAGAAATTGGAAGAAGTCATATCGCTTCTTCAATCGTTCGTTCAGGCGGGCTGTAAGGTTTGCGTGATGAGTCGAGACACCCCGGACATCCGAGATTCTCTTTCCGGTGCTAAGCACATGGAGATCAGGGCGAGCCGAGAGGAAATGGTCACGTATGCCAAAGCACGGTTCCAAGAAAGCGATTTTTGCAATGTTTTCGAAGCTCGCAAACACGACGGAATTATTGAGGAAGTCGTTGGGAAGGCAAACGGAATGTGAGTCAATCCAGCTCTACTTCAACGAGGGAGAAGATCTCTGACTGGATGTAGATTCCTACTGGCAAAGCTCTTTCTGGATCAACTTCTTGACCTGGACACCATCAAACAGATCCAAACGGCGTTATTGTTGCTTCCTACCAATGTCATGGATGCGTTTCAGCATAGTGTTGCCAGGATCGAGGCGCAGCCTGCTGGTCAGAGAGAGCTTGCATATCGGTTGATTGGCTGGATTACGCACTCGTACAGACGGCTCAAGGCGGACGAGACCATCCATGCCTTTGCTCTCGAGGATGGTGTGGATGTGATTGAAAAAGAGAACTGCCTTCCTCTGGCCAGATTGTTGAAGGTCTGCGTCGGCTTGGTCAATCATGATGCTAAAGACGGAACCATCGGCATGATTCACGCCACCGCATATGAGTTCTTCCGGGATCATCTCAGTCACCGAAACACATCTATACAGCTCGATATGGCTAAAACATCCTTGTTGTACCTCAGCACTCGAGAGATGAGGTCTGGGCCATGTAGGACACTGGAGGAGATGGAACTGCGGATCGAGAACTCACCTTTTCTTCCGTATGCGGCCCGCTGCTGGAGAAAACATGTTGTGGATTCAGATACCGAGCAGCATCTGGGTAGCTTGATCACGGGCATCTTGAACAATGAGAAGCTCCGGAGCAGCGTCTTTCAAGTGTTGCAGTTCCGCCATCAGCACAAAGGCCAGCGTCGTGGTCCTTCACATGGAACATTTGAGGCGACACCTCTATATTCTCAGGCACTACACCTTGCAGCCTACTGGGACCTTTCACAAATTACCGGCGATCTACTTTCTCGCGGCGATGATCCATCTCCAGCTGATTCCCATGGCTGGACTCCACTTCATTGGGCGTCTTCGAAGAGCAACCGATCCGTAGCTGGAATGTTGATTTCCGGCGGCGCGAGTGTGGACCTAAAAGATTCTCAGGGCTGGACTCCTCTCTTCTGGACAGCGATCAACGGAGATGTCGGGTTAATGCGAGAGCTGCTCGAGAATGGTGCCTCCTATCTGGTCCGCGACACCAACGGGTGGACAGCTCTAATGCATGCAGTCTCGAGAAGACAACGTAGCGTGGTAGAAGTGCTGCTTGAGCACCGCAAACGACACCAGTCAGAAGTGAAACGCCTTCCACCAGTCTTGGTTGGATCTTTAAGCTTTGAACAAGCACGAGAGCGCGACGTGGACAACCCGACTACAATCGAGATAGCTGCAGGAGTTGATGACGCCAGCATCTTGAGCCTCCTTATTGAGTCACATTTCAATGAGAAGAGTTTTAGAAACCTGTGGTCACCACACAGGCGCTCACGTTGGTCGCCGTGCAACATTTTGAAGCCTTGGAATCATAGGGAAATTTTCGACCAGGATAGGTACTACTTCACATCGCATTTAATTAATCGTCGCCATTTGGATGACTGGAGGTCCCACCTGCTCCACGCTGCCATCAGAGACGAGAAGCCGTTGATTGTAAAGGCTCTTCTTGAGCTTGGCACGGATCCAAATAGGGCGCTTGAGCGGCTATCCCAAACACCTCTCCATACAGCGGCCTTCAGACGGGATCCCCAGTATGCCGAATTACTGCTGCGACATGGCGCCGATCCATTGCAGGAAAACGTTGCGGGGGCCACGCCACTTCATCTCGCCGTCGCGAATGGCTCTTCTGCCACAGTGAAGAAACTGTTGGAGTGGAAGTCGGATCCCAACACACCGACACGCAGGTGTCTGGATGTATCTCATCGTCATTGTTATGGTTTTTTCACGCCACTAATGCTGGCCTGTGGTCTGCATGAGCGCACCCGTGATGAAGGTGTTTTTGAAGCAGCCATCCAAATGACTGATCTGCTTTTGTCTTATGGTGCTGATGTATGCGCCAAAGACTTTCACGGCAGGACCTGTTTGCATCATGCCATCAGGTCTGGCGTACCAGAGATTGTCAAGAAGTTTCTCACTGCGGGTGCAGATGTGTCAGGAAGAGGTGCAATGGGGATGAGTGCTTTGCACTATGCTGCTGCTTGTTGGCCTAACCTCCAAATTATCAAAATGATTGTCGATGCCGGCGCAGACGGATCGGTAATGGATGACTTGGGGAGGAATGCCTTCCACCACCTGGCCTGCGGAAGGTTGTGCTATCCAGGGGATTACGGTGCAACGGGTGAAACCATCAAAGAAGTCGTTGAGGTGTTGGTGGCTCACTGTGGGCTCAGTGCCATGAACGCAGAGTGGACTGTACGCAATGACTCGTTCGCGGAGGCGACGATGTATAGCAAGCCCGCACAGGAGGTTGTCAATTGCTTTTTCACGCCAGCAGCGTTGGCATTAGCGAGCCATAAATGGGCCGTTTTCGAGGCTCTCAGGAGCAGAGGGGCCATTTTCCACACAAACTCCACGCTTCAATCTCTGCTCAATGCCGCAATATACCAGCTTCAGCCAAGCGCTATGCGCTTTTTAATTGACTCTGGAATTAGGCTCTCTCCAAATTTTGATAAGGGTCCTCGCCCTTTTTTTGGGGCCTTCGGCTCTGCATGTTTCTCCCGACCTCCAAGGCACTCTATATCGCATGAGCGCATCCGAGACCCTGAGAAATTAGTCCTGATCATCCAGCTTCTGCCTTCTATGGGACTCAACATCAACAACGTCAAGCTTCGCCATTACCTGCCATGGCTTCACGCAGCTTTGAATTCGAACTGCGAAAAAATCACCCAGTCCTTTCTTGATGCCGGAGCAGACCCGTTTATCACAGACGGCTCACCCATCATAGACAACATATTGATCGGGGACGAGGGCGGATATGATGCGTTCCTGCAAGCCACGATCGCCGGAAATTGGAAAATCCTTCATTGTCTCCTCAACTACGCCAGGATACACCCCAGAGAAGGTCACTGGACAGGATTTCTTCAAACCCAAACGCCCGCAGAGAAGCAAGAAGACTCTGCTCAGGTATTTGATGCGCTAAGACGTGCTGGCTTACTCGAGAAACGCTATGGCAAGACCAACCCTCAAACTCTTCTGTCCAAGTTTGCCGCACGAGGTAAGAAAGAGGAGGTGCTGCAACTTATTGCTCTTGGTGCCAACACTGAGGCAGTCGATGCTGGCGGCTGGACTCCACTGCATATAGCAGCATACAAAGGCCATTATGAGGTTGCTGAGCTCCTTATTCAATCTGGAGTAGATGTGCATGCGATGACCACAGGATGGTCCCAATGTTATCCGCCACCACAGGGCCACCGTCAGAATCCGCATCAGTCAGGGCCCTGGACTGGGCAAGCTCTTCATCTCGCCGCAATAAACGGACATGCCTCAATCGTCGAAAAGCTACTAGCCTATCATGCAGATGCCAATGCAAGAACTGGAAGAATATTTGGAAATTTCCCCGCAACCGGTACAACGGCACTTCAAATCGCCCTTGACACGAATATCAAACCCTCATTTCATGAAGGAGAAGGTTCACGTCATGACGGACAGCTTCGCATAGCCCAGATGCTTCTTGAGCATGGAGCGGATGTGCGGTGTGCCGCTGACAGCCTCTCTCTGGACGATGTCCTACGTTTCGAGAAGTGCCCGGAATTGTAGGAGAAGCTACGTCAAGGAATATCTGATAAAGGAAAAAAGATCTCGTGGTAGCATGGATAGTCATGAAGTCTTGCATTTCCTATACTGAATCTATTCATCTTGTGCCAAAGCTCACAGGAGCAGGCAGCTTCCCATTCCCAGAACTATCGCTACTCCAGCAAACAAAAGTCCCACGTCATCTCTTTTCCACAGAGGCTCAACGGCCCCAGTTTGTGGTGCCGCTGTAGAATTTGAAGCCATAATGGATGCTGTGCTTGAAGGAGTTGGGGTGGTGATTCTTGAAGTAGCTGCTGGAGTGGGTGTCAGAGTAGGCGTCGAAGTGGGGCGCGGAGGGGGTATGTTGTCATCGCAGCGGAAGTCTCCGCTGACCAGAGGTCTTATATTCTCGTAGTTGCTGCAGTTAAACCCCTCCACCAAACTGTGTATGGTGAAAGATCCGCCAACACTCTTTAGAGCAGGAAACTCGAAACTGCGAAAGAATTTAGCTCAAATTACGGCATATGGTCCTGAGATATCATACCTCGAGAGGTTGTTTCCTCGAATCAGAACGTCTCCAGAAATTGTTTCGAGGCTTGGAAAGAATAGTGTCCGCAGAGTGGGATTGTCCTCAAGTAGCACAGCGCCATCTACCTTTTGTAGTGCTGGCAGAGAGATCTCTTCCATACGCGGGTTGCCACTGACGTTGAACAAACCCTTGACCTCCGTAAGTATGGGCAAGTCAAGTATTGCCGCGCTCGCCGGGTGGATGTTCAGTCCATTACCACGGAGCGTGATGCTTCCTGCCCATTCCAAAGCTGGGAAGTAAGTGTGGTCAAGGATAGAGTTGTATCCAATGATGAGGGAGTTGGTAACCGATGTCAGCTCTGGAAGACTAATAGTGCCCATTTGCGGGTTCGTCTCGATGCGGATATCATTGGCCGTCTTTAGGCTCCTGAATGAAGAGTATGAAGCATCCCAGTCCTGATCCGCGGTGAGGGTAGTTATGAAAGTCTCCTCAATCACAAAACTCGAGATCCTCGTGATGTTGATGCGCCAACCCATGCCACCGCTGTACCATAGCTGAGACCATTCAAGGTTTTCTAGCTCCTCGAGACGCCGGACGTCAAGGAAAGCTCCAATATCAGGGTTCTTGAGTGACAATGTCTCCAATTTTCGGAGGTTGCGGAAGGATACATCCTTCAGTTGAGGGCTGTCATGGGCCACGAATGATCCGGCAATCTCTTCGATCTCGTATATGCCGAAGCCGCCCCATGCCACATCAGTCGCCAGGGTGATGCTGCCCGTAAATGTTTTACAGCCCAAGCCCTCCCACGGGGTGTCCTGCGTTCTTGTTCCTGGATACCCGCTAAGTGTCGCCGTTCCACCAGTGCCGCATTCTAAAACAAATTGATTAGCATGCAATCGTTCTGTGCCAAAAAAAAAAAAAAAAAAAAAAAAGAAAGCCAAGCGGAAATAAGAAAATACATCAACATATTAGAAATTCAAAGAGAGACTTGCCTGCAGACACCAGTCCCAACAGTAGGACACCGAGAAGCACTGACTTCGCCATGATCATTTCTTCGACATATGCCTACATTTACGAAAATACATTTGGGATGTACGCTTATACTTATTCCAAGCGTGGTGCGATATCGTGGCGCCACAAACAATATTTGCATCCTTCTCATGCAGTCAGCTGGAATACGAGCATTGACCTTGTGATAATCCCGGATTTAGATTGTTTATCGCGCAATCGTACTCTAGCCAAGAGAATCCGGCCCCCAAATCTAGGGTTAAAGTGGAACAATGTGTGCTTGGCAGCGCCAGCAAGATGCACATTCGCTTATAGCCGTTTCCCGACCGGGAGGCGTCAAGATTTCAGAAGTCGAGTAGTAAATCAAATTGAGCACAAGCAGGGAAACTTCCAGTAAGCACCAAGAAAACAACGAACAGGTCTATAAAAGACCGGTACATAGCAAGAATACAATCACCATTAGAAGACGTTATTTCCGGCATAATATTGCCGAGGACACAGTTAGTGCGAGAACTTGAATCGTACGAGGAACACTAGGCGCCAGCTTCTTTTGCAGCCTATTTTCAAACGAGCTCCAGGTACCTTCCCAACAACAACCTCCCAGCTACTCAACAAAACCCATATTTATCGCTTTCAAACATGCCTGATCCTATTCTAGATGGCCCTTATTCTGACCAAAGGAGCTGCCGCCTGCTTAAACTCCCCCTTGAGCTGCGCTTGCACATATGGCAATACGTTTGCCCTCGTGGTCAGTACTTTGGCCTGCTCATGGCTATGGAAGGGAGAAGAGAGCAAAACCCTCTGATCCTGGTGCGGAAACGTAAGCATCTTCTGTTACTTATTCCTCGTCCGACAGTTGAAAGCTAATCACATGCAACGTCTAAGGCAACGGGCTTCCTCAAGTTCACTGGTATATGCTTAGGAGACACCTCTTCTAGTGCGATGGAAATATCCTGGCGTTAAGAAGCATGCCCGGAAATGGCGTTGCATCCCTACTCTCTGTAGCGCAAACGTGTCGGACACTGTAAGACCAGAACCATCAAGCTCGATTTCCTCCTCACATTGGCGAAGTAGCAACTCACCAAGATAAAACAGGTATCGAGACGCCATCCCCTTATTATATGGTAACAATCACGTCTTCGCCTTTTCGCACAGATTGGGCCTCCTCACCTTCCTCTCCGTCACGCCCACCTCGCAACTCCAGTACATCCGTCACATCGTTGTGCGGGTGCAAATTGAGCGTGGCAGCCGCTGGCGGGCCAGGCAATACGCAAATCGTGAGTGGACCGCTGCGGCCGAGAAATTGCTCAGCCTTCCGCGATTGAGGACTCTGGAATTCCAAGCGGATAATTTTTACTTGCGCAACTTACTCGCGGGCCAGATGGACAAGCCGCAGCTAGAGTCCTTGGTTGAAATGTTGCGGCCGTTTTCGCGGAAGACAGGTGGGGATCGGTTCGTAGTGGACAGCGCGTGGACATTCAGAGTGGATGCGGAGGAACCCATCCGATCGGATATCCTACGGCGCTAGTGGACGCACTGAAGGACGAAGAGATTCCTTTTCGAATGATGTACGAGTACTGCGAGGAAATGAAGGACTTCAAGATCGGAGGATGCTCGATTGGGTATATTCTAGATCTCCCCATGGAACCTAAACGGTTGTTAGGGTTATGAACGTAGGGTACGTAACACGGCGCTTACTTGGGGTAGTCAGTTAAGCCAGGCGACTGGCTGTTGACTGGCTGTTCTCTTAATGCTCTTTGTCCACTTATTTTTTCACGTACGACCATAGGTTGCAGAACGCAGGACATCACGACCATTCGGCACGGTGAGAAAAAGGTTTCCAGAAGACCGACTAAGTGCTAAGTTCATGTGCAGGACCCACATTGCATCAAGGCGATCCAACACCTGTACCTCTGAGCGGGAAGACTGTGGTGTCAAGAGACATAATCGTATGAATTTATCATCACCAGCACCTTTGATCCCTTTCACCTTCCCTTTTAAAACGTAATATCAGAAGCTACCTATATCAGCGCCCAATAATGTGTTTGCAGCCGCTGTGCGAAATTAATTGTCGGACTCCCCGTGCGGCACAGCCGGCAAACGTCCTCCCAACAGCTCGTGCACCGATGCACAGACGACAATCTTTTATCTACCCCGCACAGAATAGATAAAAGACATGTTTTTCCTTCACACTGTTGGGATTGTCTCTTCCTCTATCCCTCAAGGTTATGCACCTGCATTTTCTAACTTTGGACACCAAAACGACTCCGACCTTGGCCTGAATCCAATCGAATCAAGTCGGAATACCATTTATGCCAATGGCAACCGTCTCTCAGACTACATCTCCACCGAAAGACGGGTGGAGCGGGAGTTTATGCGAATACTGCAATGTCCTTCTGATTAATGACCGCAGAGTAGGAGGCCAAGTCAAATCCAGCAGAGATGGAGAGTACCTTGCTTTGCCCTTCAGCGTCGATCTTGATTACAGCCGAGAAGACTTTCTTCCAGATCTCCCAAGTCTTCAGAAATCTGCAGTTGGAGGCTGCCAATTTTGCTGGTTGTTGATGGAATCGATACGAAATCTCTTAGAAAGGGAGCCGTTCCAAAGTCCAGTGCACGAACCAATCAAAGTTGTCATTAGCAACCTATACTACGAGTCGGAGAAATACAAAGAGCCATCGGTTTATAGCCAGCGCAGATATCGTCTTCCAGAGGCGCATGCTCTAAGCTATCTTCACGTATCGATCGACTTTCCAGGAACTGAAAAGGAGGAAGACGAGATCTTTCAGTCTTTTTCGATAGAGGTTGAACCTGGTGTATTACCTTTTCATTTCGGTTGTGTTCTACGGTTAACATTTATTAGGTCCATGTGCTTCTTGGCTTAAGAACACCCGGAGGTCTGTCGAGAAGTCTGTCACGTCTGAACGTAGTCTGCGCAGGATCCAAGGATTGATCAACGACTATGATCATCGCTTTGCTCAGCCCAGAAATGGCTTCGTACCCACAAGGCTGATCGACGTGGGTGACCGGGAGGGTTCACAAGAGCCACGCCTGATTCACACTTCCCAGCAGTCTGGATTTGTCAAATACGCTGCCTTGAGTTATTGTTGGGGCTCCCCATACCAAACACCCCCACCACTGAAGACGGAAACGAAGTCGCTAAAGAGACACTGCCACGCAATGCCCCTCAACGACCTTCCGAAAACTGTGCAAGATACGATCTGCCTTGCCAGATGCCTGAACATCCGTTACGTATGGATTGACTCTCTTTGCATTATTCAAGACAGTCCGAGTGACTGGGAAAAGGAGTCTGCGCAAATGGCAAGCATCTACTCAAATTCCTACGTCACTTTCTGTGCTCTCAGAGGCGACTCTTGCCACAGCGGTTTCCTGGACCGATCGTCATCCCCCGCGGTGGAGATCCCGTTCGCGTCATCTCTCAATCCAGACATCACCGGGTTATTGACCATACGCATATTTGACGAGTACCTGATCCCGGATCTTTACACTGAGCGGAAACATTCCCCATGGGCCGCCCGTGGGTGGACCTTCCAAGAACGCGAACTCTCGCCAAAATCGCTGCTTTTCGGTGAACAACAAGTTTATTTCTCCTGCAGCGAATACGAAGAATACGAGGATGGGACCTACATCGAGCCAGGACCTAATGATGCGTCCATCGAAACGGGGTTTTCAAAGTGGTCCGAACAGTCCTCACTGTCGAAGTGGTACCATCTGGTGGAAACCTTCTCGACTAGAACGCTTACATACCAGAGAGACCGATTGCCAGCAATATCCGGCATGGTAAACGAAGCCACAGATGACCAATATCTCGCTGGACTTTGGCGTTCCGATCTCCCTGATGCACTTTTGTGGCAGATGGCAGACCCTGTCAAGCAAACCTTTCACGCGTACGTGCAAAGTCATTCTGAACAGGTCGAGGGTCCGCCTTCGTGGAGCTGGGCATGCCATTCCGAGCCCATTATTTGGGATATACATCGGAGTGGTGACTCCTTTCTTCAACCCCAGTGTCAATGCATTCACGCGGAGACAATTGTCGATGGGCAGAATCCTTATGGATGTGTAAAGGAAGGCTTTGTTCTTTTGTCCGCCAAAGTGATCCGCCTGGGAGATCACGGCATACGTATCGTGAACGCGGATGGGAACCACTCGAGTCGTGGTTTTACCGCTGTGAGTCCTAAGGAGAAATATCGGTTCAAATTATTCTTGGATTTCGTCCTCGATTCTGACGCATTCATGTCATCTGACGGAACGGTCAGGTTGGATCAAGGTCCTCTTAGAGGCCTCTCCGTGTTGCTCGTTGCAAAAAGAGGGCATACCCACTACGGTCTTGTTCTCCTCCCCCATGGATGCAAAGAGGAGTATGTAAGGACAGGAGTATGTGAGTTTTCGGATAATTTTGACTACTCAGAAGGGTCTATCGGTCTTTTCAGCCGAATGTATTATAGGCACATTAGGATAGTATAAATATAATGGTACGCTCCTTCCATTGAGTTTTGAGCTGTTTAGCATATTGCTTTAGTTGTACGGTTTACCGTCGAGAGCCAGTCACTAGCGAAATGCCCTTAATAAAACAGTTAAATAGAGAAGCCTCTCTAGGAGGAGCGTTTATTATAGCAGCAACTTAATCCTCGACATCTACGCGCAATAAAAGTTCTCCCCGAGTGGAGATCGATATAGAAAGCTATCTATACCACCACTGTGTAACCTTCTAGAGTATTATCTGTCCTTGAGTCCCAATACTAGTACGTGTTCTGAGTCTCGGGGGGGACAAGGGCTCTATAAATCCATGGGATGGTAGCTCGCACTGGAAGAAATGCTGTAGGTGCCAGACGGCCTTGCAGCCGAAAGAGCTACATGACCAAAGATCCGAGAGGCTTAGGAACACGGAAAACCAGTGCAGACTGTCTCATCCGTAGGCAGCAACCAGGTTCCGCGCGGGAGAGACGCCTGCACGGGTGCAGCAGCGTCAGGGTGACGCATAGACCAGAAAATTTCCTGTGGGAAGAAGACTCTCAGAGTAGACGCAGAAGCAGATGGTCCAGACCTATTATCCGCCCGAAGCAGCTACAGAAGTCTGAAAACCAGAAAGTAGGCGCGCGAGGGAACGGAGATGATGCAGCTAGGTGTGGTTCCGCTTCCATTGCAAGCCGCCAGTGGACTTCCGGACGACTTCCTGTCAACTGGCGGACGTCTTAATGCTTTTTATTCATTCAACATTTCACGTACGACCATAGGTCGCAGAATGCAGGGCTTCCCGTCCGCTCAGCCGTACTTAAGCTGCGAACCGGCCGATTAGTACTCAAGTGGGTGACCATTGGGGAATCCCGGCTGTTGTACGTTTTGTAATTTTTTTGCCTGTGTGGGTCTGTGCTGATATTTTAGAAATCTCGTCTACCTTTGAACTACGTGACTGCCGAAGCAGCTAACGAATCCTTGAGTAAACCATTCACCCCGCGTGAATTTACCGCATCCTCATTGTTATATATATCTCTGCACCCCACGCTTTCGCCTACTCCCCTACTTTCTTTAATTTCTTTTCTTCCTCCCGCAGTCTCTTTCGTCTTGCTTTCTTTTTACTGCACTTATTTGCGTTTGCCTTTCCTACGCTCCCACAAAGCTCTACTTTCTTCATCTTGCTTAGATATATCGGCTGAAGTTCATCGGAGACAGCTACTTTAAGCGCTCCTTCGTGAGTAGAATAAGTACGGGATACGTTTTCTCTTTATCCACAATACTAGCACGTCAACAATAGTACTTCGATCCATAACTACTACAATATTTTGAGGCACGTTGGCAGACAGGGATCAAGAATAAATAAGAATATAGTGTTCCTCAAAAAAAAACGATTCGATAGAGAGGAAGTTTTCGCAAGCTCTCGTTCGCTAAGGTTTTGCCTGCAACGCTTGGCCATTGGCGGGCCTCTGGCTGGGCGCTGTAGGCTCGCCTCCTCCGTCTCAGATACCCTATCACTGCATCTATATAGCTCTGGCGTATAAAACATAGATACTCACACCATAGTAAACCGAAATTATCTGAAGCAAGTCTTATACCTATAAAGAGTGTATGAGTGAGCCTAATTACAAATCCCAGACGCCTAGACCCTTTGTTGCCAGCTAAGGGGGAAAAAACGGCTATTGGATGCTGCTATCAATTTTTGATCTTATCTTCTCTTTTTTGCTGCTAATTGTCTTAGCTAATCTTCTTACTGAGCTTATGGGATTTCTTGTACTACTGCATATCTATTGGTGGGGACGATGCTTGCGGGATCGCGAGATTTCACTGCTTGCTCACTTATGGAAGATGGAGGTGTATCCCGAGGTCCTGGGGACTCATCTCTGTTGTTGTCACTCAGGCTATCACGCGAAGAGCTCACGTCGGCGCCTGGGACTTCTGAGTTGAGCCTTGAACTCAGACCATCCGCGACGGATCCTGGATGGCTTCTACCATTTCTGGGCGGCAGAAGACCAGCGGGTTCTTGAGGGTTTCCGGTCTCTCTCGGTTGGTTGAATTTGCGGGGATAATCGTCCCATTCTCCCTCAACCAGCTGGAACTTGCTGGTGTTGCGAAAGAATGACAGAAGTTTCTCGCTGTTGGCCTGCTGCACGGTGCATAGGTAAGCGATCGACTTGTCCGAGAGCATGATCTGATCGTGAGTGGATTGCTCCAAAACTTCGCGTAGGACGGCGAGTTCGGCGTCAGCGGAAAGCGCATTCACCAGGAAATCCTCCGTGACCAGTTGCCTTCGCCCCTTCAGGATCTCGCGCAAGATGTCCAGCTGCTCTCGGAGAGGTCTTTTGTCGATGGCATGAAGAATGGGGAGCAAGTGTTCCGTCTTCACCGCGAAATGTGACTCCAATGAGATTCGTTTGAATACGTCCAGGGTAGGGAACAATGGTGGTTTCTGGTTTTGCAAGGCCCACTGAATCGAGCCATACTCCAGGAGCCGGTCCATAGTAAGACCAGGTTGTTTCGCGAGTAATACGGACATCTTGGCTGCATCATTAAAGGCAGACTGCCAGACCAGACCGGTGATGGGAAGGTCAGGTCTCTTCGTCAACAACAGTTGAAGCGCCTCTGCATTAGCCTTCTCCAGTGTCCGGCTGGATAGGGGAAGTGATTCTTCACGCAAGAGAAGAAGCTCCGTGACTTTGCTGCTCTGTGAGACGGCTTGGAGAAGCACCTCTTCTGTAACTTGCATCGTTCGGCCGGATTCCAGAAGTAGTGTCATTATTTCCGGGTTCCCGGCGGCTTTGCACAGCACCCCCTCCGTGATCAAGGCCTTTTGATCGTGCTTGAGAAGCACGGCTGTGCTTAAGCGACTGACAGCAGCCGCACGGAAGATGCTTTCCGTGGCGGTAAAGGCTGTCTTCTTTTCGAGAAAGTATTCCAATGAGCGGTGGTTTTTGGCTGCAGAAACCAGGACGGCATCGGAGACCAGGTGATCCGGGAGGCTCCTATCTTCCAACAGTAGCTGCACATGGCCCAGTACGGGTGCCGCTGACTGCAGTATGGCCTCAGTGATCATAGGTCGGGGGTAGCGATTAAGGAGAACACGTAGCGCGTCCTCGTTCTTCAAAGCCACTTTCCACACAGGTTCGGTGATTGTGGATTCGGGACAGATGGTCACCAGGAGACGCAGGGCATCCACATCACTCGCGGCGATGGCGATGAAGGTCTCCGAGAGGTTGTGGTGCGAGAGTTTTCCGAGAAGCAGTTGCAGGGATTCGATGTCGGTCAGAGCATACACGAGGAGGTCACCGGTGTTTGAAAGGTCAGGTACGCAGTCAAGGAGTAACTGCATCACCTCTGGATGTGCAACCATTGCCCCAACGCTGCTTACCAATGCTTGCGGGTCTGGCGGTGGATGGCGGCCGTTGCGATAGATGTTGATGATCTGCTGCTTGCCGTTTTTGACTGCAGTCGCCCATGCCCCGGTGGTAACAGTGGCGCCGCACTCAAGCAACGCTTCGGTCACTTCGACCGCATAAAGTAGATTTTTGGCGGCCGCTGCCAGCCAGTCAACGATGCAGCGCCTGTCCTGGTGTTCATTTTCAAACAACAAGCGTGCAATTTTGCCGTCTCCGAAGCGCACCATCCAGCCGATTGATTCGCATGCAAGACGAACAGTCGCCTTGTTCTCAGTCTCCACAAGCCTTCGCAGTACTGACATAGCGGGTGGCTCGATTTCTTTCCCGTCACCACCAGTGACGTATAACATCAACCCCGGCGTCTGAGTCAGTACCGTGACCGTGTCCACTTCAAGCCGTTGGAGTGTTTCAGCTTCAACGCAAATTGCACCAGGTGTGACTCTTCCTAAAATGGCGGACAAAGCTTCATCGAGCAGGGCAGGTTGGCTTTGACTGCCTGCCACCAGCAAATCCTTGCATATCGACACAAGTTCAGCCTTAGATTGCTCTGCGATCAGTGCCTCGAACACCTCAAAGCCGCAGATAGCGTTCTTGATGGACGCATGAACCATGCGCCTTGTGACACGCTTCAGGGGCTCGCAACGGCCCAGTATCTCTGCAACCATGCGGCGGCCGTGCCGCGGATTGGCGCATGCAGAAATCCATACCGACTCGGGCAGCGGTCTGTCCGCGGTGTCGTTAAGGAGCTCCAGCACTGCATCGCCGCATCCTGTATTTGACGCAGCTGCGTTCAGGGCAGCGGGTCCGATTGCGGAGGGTCCATAGCAGTCCAGAAGGAGCTTCACCACAGCATCGCCAGATCGCCAGTTGGCAGCGCCAGCTTCCATGACAGCGGCAGCGTCATCAGGAAGTAGCACAGAAGCAGTACCCATGGCTTGCAGTAGTAAATCCATCAGCTCTGGCCCGTGTGCTGTGTTGGAAGCGGCGGCAGACAGCACGGAAACAGGGAACCCCATAGTCGGCTCAGTACGCGGCAGCAGCCACGCGGTGATGGTCGGCCCATTGCGCTCATTTGCAACGGCGGCTTCAATCAAGCGATGGCTCGCTATGGACGGAGCTGCGTTTGGAAGCAATAAGCGCAGAAGTTCCTCGGCGTGCTGCGGGTTCCGTGCGGCTGCTACCAACGCTCCATCCGGAACCACGTCGAGAGAGATGCGCTGCCAGACCATTTGGCATATGCTAAGCGCTGATGGGCCACTGTTTCTAGCAGCGGCTTCGATTAGGTCGACCTCTGAGAGCTGCGAGGGATAGCGACTCAAGAGTAAGTCCGCCATTTCGTAGCCGCTCACACCGTTGCGCACGGCGGCCACCGCCTTGGACACGATGCCATCGCCAGGACCATTGCTGCTTTGTCCGCGCTGTGAAGCTGTGAGGAGAATGTCAAAGCATAAGTAGTCAATCCACGTGCTGTCTAACGCAGTCTCCATCACATTCGGAGTCACGCGGATGCTCAGGTCGTGCCGGAGGAGAAGCTGTAGCACGGCACCACCGCACTGGGGATTTTTCGCGGCAAGTAACAGTAGGTCAGGCGTAACCTCCAAGTTCAAGTTCTCGCGGAGCACCCCGGCCGTGACGTCGAAACCGAATTTTTCGTTCTGTACAGCAGCAGCCAGGATGTCTTGACTGGCGGCTATGCCATTGTTGAAGAATATCCGAACCATGTCCAGACTACTGAACTGGGCAACTTTGGTGGCAATGCTTTGGCACAGAAGCTCCTTATTGTGCCGCAGTAGGAACCGTAGCATCGAGCACCCATCGTGCCACGTCCATTCGCGTTCCACGCGCGCCGTCACTTCGTTGTAGACCGTGCCGTCACGCCGCTTCCACAACAATGTTGTTCTGTATGGAGCCTCCTCTACTCTCGGACCGCTTCGAAAAACAGGCCCGCCGCTTTTGTTGAACAGAAAGGGTGGCTCGAGGAGCGCAGGGAAGCTCTTCTCGGCAATTGGCACTGCTGATGGGATAGCCTCTTCTCTACCCCTATCAAGGGGCACCACCATGAGAATGCTGCCTGCCGTGTAATTTAGGGCTGCTGATCGTAGTACAATCTCGTCTGCTCTTGCGCTGTTGCTGTGCTCAAGGAGCTCTTTCAGCACTTCGGGATCAACACATCCACTCCCAGCAACAGCCTTGAGAACGCTTGTGGTCACCACGTTTGCTTCCGTTCTAGATAGAAGAAGCCGCACCAACTGTAGAGCACACCCTAAGTTCGTTGCTGCTGCTTTCAGAACATTAGGGGTAATCTCGGCGGCCGCGCCGGACTTCTTCAGCAATGTCCTGGTCAACTGTACGCCGGAGACGGGGTTTTGCGCCGCGGCGCAAAGCACGCTACTGGTGACTACCAAATCCATCTGTCTGTTTTCGAAGATTTGCAAGATCTTGGGCGCGCAACTCCAGTTTGCCAATGTTTCTCTCAAGATGCGTTTTGGGACGCATTTTGAGCTGGCGAATGGCTCGCCCATCTTCTCCAGGAGCAGTTCGACCATGGCGGGTCCGTGTTGCCAATTGCTCGCAGCAGCTTCTAGAAGCCTTTCGGAGGGTTTAAGATGGAAGGGCTCATCTAGCAATTTGGTCATTGTTTTGCTGTCCTTGTGGCGGGCTATCTCCATGGCCTCTTCTTCTACGGGCATAAGTACGAGCCCGCCTGTCTCACACTTCCCAAAGAGCTCAACAAGCCCAGCTGCCATCTCCCAGTTCCGAAGAGCCGCTGTGAGCACTCTGCGTGTCAATCGTTGCGAGATGAAAGGGCAATCGAATTCTTTTTTGAGCTCCGAGACCATTTCCGAGGCGCACACGGGGTTGCTGGCTATGACTTCGAGAACCTCGGCCGTAATGATAGACATGCCGTACTTGCGAACAAGCTGCATAAGCGCTTTCGTCCCATTTCGGGTGTCTCTCGCCACTGCAACAATAGCAGTATGCTCGATGAAGTTTCCGCCTTTCTCACTGGAGGCGGCTTTATCGAGCAACGCGGAGAAGAGCCGTAGTGGGGAGGACCGACTCGAAAGTACCGCTTCAATGGCGTCTTTTTTCAGTTCCAGCCTTGTATCTGAGTTGTCGAGCATTCCTTTGGCCTGTTTCACGTTCAAGACGCTGATAGCGACGAGCAGGTCCTCCGAACCTGGAGGATCCTTGATTATCTGCCGCATCAGCGCTTGGGCATGCTCTTGCTGTGCCATCTCGTTCACGAGGCCGGGGATATCCGTGCTCTTGAGGCCGGTCGTATCCGTGAACCAGGAGTAGGCTGCCGGGGCGCACCGCTGGTTACTGATCAAAGCAAAAGCAATTCGGTGAAGCTCCCTCGGCTTGAAAGATTCCAGCCGCAGGTTCTTTGCGTCGACCAAGTGAAGGATGATCCCGAAACCGAAGCTTCGAATCACCTCGACAAATGCTTCCAGGGGGAACTCGGTGCTTGGATTGTCGATGAGCGCCCGCATTGCCTGTTCGCCGAGCAAGTGGTTTGCCGCACACCTTCTGACGAGCCTTGCGGATATGGGCTGATTGGCTTTTCCTGCTCGTTCTATCAGGATACCGAGGATCTGAGGGGCCCAACGGCTGTTTCCCGCAGCTTCGTCCCAGGTGAGGTCTGATATCTTGATCTCAGATCTACTCAAGAGCATCGTGACGAGGTCCTTGCCAAACATTTCGTTTGATGCAGCCATACTGAGAACTTCCGAAGTCGGCTCCGCCCCTTCGCCTGCCAAGCCCAGAAGCATCTCCATCATCTCAAGGCCGTCCACTACATTTGTCGCGGCTGCTGCGATCAGCTCCAGACTGGGTGAAATTGAAATGCCCTTCATGACAAGTGCTTCGAGTAGTACATCATGATCTGATCGCAAGA
Organism: Lasiodiplodia citricola; assembly: GCA_023089105.1. Classification (NCBI taxonomy): domain Eukaryota; kingdom Fungi; phylum Ascomycota; class Dothideomycetes; order Botryosphaeriales; family Botryosphaeriaceae; genus Lasiodiplodia; species Lasiodiplodia citricola. Next base: position 50,116 of record JAJNLL010000076.1, on the reverse strand, counting down.
CGAGGTTCTGGAGCAAATGCCGATCGACTTTTTCCAGCTTTACTACGAGATGCATCAAAAGCCATTCTGCCTTCAATATGCCGTCGCGCCTGCTGAGACTTGCCTTTAGAAGCTCCAATCCATCATCAATGGATTGCGCTTCCAGTAGCAGGTTCATGATCTCGGGTGACGCTCGTGGATTCTTCGCAGCTGCCTTCAGAATGTTCAGCGTCACTTGAGCGCCGCGTGTCATGAACAGTTCTGCCATTTCCTTATCGTCGGCTCTCGCTGCGGCGATTTGGAAAGGAAGACCGTTTTTGCCGCCCCGCACATTTATGTCCGCTCCTTGACCCAGAAGAAATTGGACGGTTTCAGTTCTGCGTTCAAAGACGGCAAGTTGAAGCGGGGTATCTCCATTCCTGTCAGTGGCTTCCATGTCAGCACCATGCTCCAGAAGCATCTCCGCAGCTGACAGATCTCCAGACCTCACAGCCAAATGGAGAATTCTCTTTTTGTTTTTCAAAATTTTTCTCTCTTCCTCTTTCGTGCGGTCGGATTGAGGCATCAAAAATGATGCATTTGAGGTGAGGAAGTGCCTGATGACTTCAGTGTAGCCTTTCCTCACGGCCCACTGAAAGGCCGTGAGGCCTTCGACTTGCTTGTCAAGGTAATCTGCCTGGTGTTTCACCAGCAACAGTGCAACATCGGTGTGGCGTTTCATAGTAGCAACATCGATGGGATGATGTTTCATAGAAGCAACGCCGGTGTGCTCTTTCACAGGAGCGACATCGATGTGGCGCTTCATGAGAGTAAGGTGCAAAGCAGGATAGTGACGGTTGTCTTCGGCATTGGCGCTAATTCCGAGCGAAAGCAGTTTCTCCACCACTTCAGCATGACCATACGACGCGGCGGTGCATAGACAAAGCTCCAGCTGTCGCCGGTGTTGACTATCGAGTATGGGCATGCTTTGGCGCGTCATTTCGAAGAGACGTAGTTGGCCAGTCTCAGCTGCGGCCCGCAATGCTTCAAAGTAGCCTTCCACATGCTTTTTTTCGGTCTCGGAATCGGCCTCAAGGAGAATGCGAAGGGTCTCTTCGTGGTCGCTAGCACTGGTGGACTGTCCAACGATAGCTTTGCGTAGTGCGCGACTGCGGAGCTCAGGGGCGTTTTCTAAGCCGAGGAAGCTCATGTGTTGAACAAGTCGTGCGACTACAGTGGGGAAGCCACCGAACGCGGCAAAGTCCAGAGGATTGTAGCCAATCGAAGTTGGGTGTTGGAACCACTTCCCACCCTTGTCTGCGCTGGCCAGCAAATCGACCACTTCGAGATCCCCCTTCCGTGCGGCGACATGGAGTGGACTCCACAGACCTTTGTCAACAACGAAGGGCTGCACAACCTCGTCCAGGAGCAGCTTCAAGATGGTGGCACCACGCTCTGCAGCAAGGTTTAGCAAAGTGCCCGTCTCGGCATCCGCTTTCCATTGTGCCCAAGCTTCTTTAATCTTCTGCTTCAGAAAGGCTCTGATGTCGCGCGTGCCTTCTTTAGACGCCCTGGCTGTTTTGATCTTGGCCTTCAGCAGCAGTATGGTATCGTGCCTGCTTCCCTCGACTGCTTTCCGCAAAGAGATGAAGAGCGACCTGGTGTCCAGGTCATCCGGCCCAAGTAAAGCCTGTAGGCAAGAAGTGCGGCCCCAGAACGCAAGAGATCCCAGAACCTGGGAGACAGGCGGAAGTACTGGATGATTTTGGTGAGGAAGGATGGGCAAGTTCTGTTCTTCGGCTGGGAAATCGGCGACGGGTGGTGGTGGTGGTGTGACGTCATTCTCTGTGGAATTCCAGGCCTGGAATTCTCTATGCGCCATCATCTCTTGCTTCCTCTCGCTGTGTCGCATCACCAAGCTGGCCTTCAGACTTGACCGGATGCTGGAGGCCAACTCCACAATGCCCTCGTTGACCGACATGACGATAGACACCAGTATCCCGCAAAGACGACCGGTGTCCGCCTCAATGACCCATGCTCCTGAATCTCCTTTCTCTGTGAGTAGTCAGTACGAGGCTCCTATGAGCAAGATGTGTCAAGCTTTCACATACCGAAGTTTCCTTGCAGCAGCTGGATAGCTCCCTTCTTCGGATCAAACACAGCCCCCAAACTCTCTGCCCTCAGCGCCCTGCGGCCCGTTATGACGTACAGGGGGTGGCCGACTCGGCCGAGGGTGTCACCTTCAACGCTTTGCTCGGCATCTCTATCGTCCAACACGTCCGAGAATGCTGTTACAAAATGCTGGCCGGGCCCGCAAGTTCCGAACTTGGGAACCTCAACTGCGTTGATAAGCGTTGTGCCTTCTGACTTGGGCGCAACGTCGATCCAACCCAAGTCTCGGTGGCGAAGAGCCGTGACCCTGGCCAGGGCCCAGTCGCAATCCTGGATGGATATCCAAGTTGGTGAAATCTTCAGCTCGCTTACCGATGCAGCAAAGCGCGGTTCTTGCGGCTTGCCCTTCCAGAAGCCGCCTGAGGTTTGTAAGTCGTGAACTTGCGGATTGGCGAAGTCCTCATTCTGTGGCTTGCTGGCCTGCTGTGTGTCCATTCCGTATCTCTCGAACCATTCGTTGTCCCACGCCTCATCACCAACGTCGCTGTCAGACTCCGAATCCCAGTCATGGCCGCGTTTGTCAGAAAAGACTTCATCGCGATCGGAATCCTGGTAGGAGGAATCTTCTGGATCTTCTGGATCTTCTGGATCTTCTGTTGCGTTCGGGAGGACATTGTGAGCCGCAATCAAGATGTAGTAGAGGCCGTCGATCAGGAAGACGCCTCCTGCCGTTCCCCTCCGACCATACAGTTCGTATTGCGCCCCGCATACACTGAGAGGATAGTCGACGCCGCCGGCCTGTTGATGTTCACCGGCTGTGTTGGCCTCCGGAGGGCCCGACCCTGGTTCCAGACGCTCGCACTTCAACTCGATGTGCATGTCCTGCTGAGAATAAGTATCACGATCGCGAATACGTTCTTGTCCTAATGAAAGGACGGGGGTGAACTCACAATGAGGCCTTGCCGGTAATCATCTGGGTCCAACGTGTTGTGGAGCAGGGCTTTCGCATCATTGAAACTCTTTTTGCTGAGTTTCAGTGAGACATGAAATTCGTAGCTCCGGATACGCACTTCGCCAGACTTCTTCCGCCCTATGGCAAATAGTCTTTGTAGTTCGGGCGCGCAGCCCCCCAATATTGGACTGCTATCTAGACGTCTTGTGACTTCATCCCTGAGGCGGCGCTCAACCTGGATCTCATTGTGTCCCAGAAGACCCCATTTGTGGCTTCCCATTAAGGCCTTTACCTTTACCATTAGACGCCGGCTGTTGGTTGCTGAAGATGAAACAGATGGGAGTGCGACGGGTCCAATATCGTGCGGAGGCGTGGGATCTCGAGGAAGAGTCTGGTTTTCAGGGATGGCAACCACAGTCCTAGCACCCGTTTCGTTCAGCGCCTCTCGGCTAGGTGTCTCGTTGGATTCAGGCGGCTCAGATAACGTTAATGCCACCACGGTCGCTACCTCCTCATCTGCGGGTGACCCAGTTTCTGCGGTGGGGGGTTCGCTGGTCGTGAGGAGACCATCAGTTGCAGGTGGCAGCTCGACGCGCTCGTTGGCTTCAGGGAGTGGAGTCTCATGGTCAGTTCCACTGTCATTGGCGTCTGTGTCTAATCCCACGGCTCCGCAGGCTTCTTTGTGGGCATCCTCGGTAGATTGCGAAGTGTGATGTTTCGCCACATCCTTCCTCGAGTCTGGAGATTCAGATCGTGGATGTTCAGCCGAGTTCTCGGCTGATGTTGGTAGCGTATCTCTATCTTTGTGACTGGCAGAAGAGCCATCAGTCTCGTTGGAGCTCGATACGGACGCTGTGTTGCCGGCTTGGGCAGGTGAACGTTGTATGTCATGATCGGAGGGCCTGCGCAACTGGCCTGGAAAGAGTGGTTGATCTCCTTCCGTACGTCGAGTCCAGTCCTGTCCATCAGCTTGCGTTTGACCCTTTCCAAAGGCTAGGTTTCCGCCGATGAGATCCTTCCGACTCTCCTCTCCGCTGTGGTTGGCATCCTGCCGATCAGCCTGCCTTTTGCTCTGTCCAAGGGCCAGGGCTTCGCTGAATAGGTCTTTCGAACTTCCTTCTCCCCCAGTGTCAATGTGACTCTCATCTTCGTTTCGGCTGGCAGTTGCTCTGGTGTTGCGCGGCGGGGAGGGCTCTCTAAAGGTTCCACCCTCTCGGTGTGCAGCGGCTTTAGCCCTTAGCGTTGCCAGGACATCGGTGCCTTCTTCCATGTTGCTTGAGGACAAGAAAACTGGTGGGGTGGAGAAGGTGGGTGGGTTGGTTGCTGCTGCTGGTCTGAAGGGAGAATCACTGCGTTGCATGGATCCACGTGGCGCGAGAACTCCGTGAGAAGGCTTATCAACTCGCATCGGTTCCCTAGCCTGTCAAATCCTTGTTTTCGTCTCTGGCGTGTTCCGGTGTTATGCACGCTGTAAGCAGCTGTGGCTTTTGAAGCGCCTCTGAATACGCCAATACATTTCCAAGTTCTAGGACGCCTATCTCCGGCTTACGAGGGGCAGCAGCCGACAGGTATTCTTGTGGAATTATCCGCTGAGCCACATTCATCGCGTGTTGCGCTTCCGAGTCTGCCTTGCCATTATATCTCTGGTCGATCGCGAGGCAGTGTCAGCTCAGAGACACTATGACAGTTACCCGCCGTCACGATTCCTTCTCATGTTACTCCCTTTCCGCTCTAACCTCGATCACACCATCTAATCAAATATACGTAGGCGAATAGCAGGTAGAAAGATGGCTTCCCAATCTACCAGCAGCCAAGAGATGGACCCTATGATAGTGAACAAGTTATGGCGTTGCGAACGAGAAGGCAGCGCGGAAGGGAGTCATACAGAGGCTTTTTACCGGTAGGCAAGGACTGGCAAGCAGATACAAGTTCTCGTTGCTGACTTAGCTATGAAGTGCCTACCAGGAGTCCAAATCGCGGATCGGCTTGCCGGAGAACCTGAGTGACAGCACGATTTACAGCATCGCCAATCACCTATACGACCAAAGGAACTGCACCCTCAAGCAGATCATCACGACAATTACAGACAGCGGCATCCTTCATGCTGACATTTGTTCAGACGTGGAAACCGAGCAAAAGAAAATACTACGGGGATGCGTTTTGCTCTGGCTCCGGGTCAATCTGACAAAACACTATGACGCTGACCAGTGCGCAACAAAAGGCCCGTTCTGGGAAAACGATCAATCTCTGAGGGAAGCAATAGCTGTCCAATTCCCCAAGTCTGAACCAGTCCGCCCTGAAGTTGATACGTATATAACGGATCGCTGGGGTAGGCTTAACACTGCGCAAAGGTTCACTTCCTGGGGATATTTCAGGATACGTTGGACGAACGACTTGCAGGATCATTTGATTCTGAATGACATGGATGACTTGGAGACACCAGTCATCCATGTATTCCATCTCGCATCATACCTAAAATCTTCCCGTGCCACCCAAGACCTCTTTCCAGAGGGGCTGATCAGAGAGATGATATGTTCCCTTGGTCTTCTTATGTGGCGAAACAGAAAGGGTTTGACGGACTGGCTTGAAATGCAAGATAAAAATGGTAAGTGCAAAGCCCTTTTTTATGTTCACTATAAAACAGCTAATATTCGATCAGAAACCAGAGTATGGGCGGGTCCGCTGGACAAGCTGGTCATCCAGCAGGATTTCGATGAACTGGGGCGTGACCTTTCTCAGTACAAATTTTGGGGAAACCGCCTTAGGCGGATCGACCACGCCTTCAAACACGCGAGACCCACGAGTATGCGGCAGTGGTGGGTCGATAGGCGTGATGGAACGGCGCGTTCCCCAGTATTGATTGCAGTAGCAGCACTTGTCCTCAGCTCTCTGCTTAGCCTGACGCAGGTAATCATTCAGCTGGTAAAATGAAGGGATGTCCGCGGAAACACAGCCGTTTGCAGACAAAGAGTTGCTTTTGCCGGCAAGGCTCAAAGCTGGTGCATTCGAGAGAGCCCAAGACGCAGTAATCAATGCCGCGTGATTAAGGCATTGGCCGCAGCGGGGCTGACAGTTGCCTGATGCTGCTCACCCGCTGCCTGCAAGGCGCGCTCTGCCCGCAACGGCTCTGCGTTTCCAGTGCAGGATTGGAGACACGACGCGTATGGCGCACAGCGGCTGGAACCGCCCATTACCCCGCCGTGGTGATCCGAGGTCACGCTGTCGTTGCGCTCCGCGAGGCTGAGTCCTTGCTGCATGCCGAATCCGGTGCATCCACACGACGTTGCCTCTTGGGGTCTCTTGCATACTGATAGCCCCCACGCTCCCTCCCGACGGGCTCTGCATCAGCCTGGCTAACGATGCAGAGTGGCTGCTCCGTGTTAACGACATCAGCCATCTCTTGCATCCAGTGACCAATAGACGATACCATCCTTCAATCAAGCGTCTCGGGTAAGTTCTGTCGATCTGGTTCGTCGGATACACATTGTTACACAAGAAAACAAGGCTTTGCACAAGCCATCGGGTAGGTCTGGGTCACATCGTGCTGCTGTATACTGTGAAGGTTCAACTCCCTCGAGAAAGCTGCAAGGATGTAGCTTGATATTCCATTGATGACTCTCTGTTTGTGCGATGGAATCCATGCTCGATAGCTTTCACTGATAACAAAACTCCTCCATTCAACAACATTCCGGGCCCTGCGCTCAATATTTAATTCTGACAACATCAGAATTTCACCCCAGTACTCCAGAAGACCCTAAGCTTTTAATCCTTGTTAATGTAATCACCTTGAGTAGATCCAACCCATTCACATCACCGTCAGCAATCTGCTTATTAATCTTCTTCCCGCGATACGCGGCGTCAGCTCCAGCGTACATCTCGATCCCTTCTCCAGCACAGCTTAAAGCCCCCACTACATTAACACAACCTGCCACGTGCATATACCGAATTTGCCTGTGGACAGCCGGGTGACTGCTTGTAGACTAGGGATCATAAGTGCAATTGATAGCTAATTCTATCGCGTACGACCATAGGTCGCAGAATGCAGGGCTTCCCGTCCGCTCAGCCGTACTTAAGCTGCGAACCGGCCGATTAGTACTCAAGTGGGTGACCATTGGGGAATCCCGGCTGTTGTACGTTTTGCGTTTCTTTTTGCCCGTGTGTGGTGGGTCAGTGCTAACGTTTTGCGGGTTAGTGCTCTAAACGAGATTGGGTCAATACGAACAAATCAAACTCTGCAGCTATCGGAGATTGTGTAGAAAAATGCGAGTGGAGGAATCATTTGTGAGTACACGTGTGTAAAGGCGCTGGCGGCACTCGTTGGGCCATGTGTAACAGCTTCAGTGCTTGAGAGAAATATCGTTTCTATTTCTGATTTTTCTCCACTGCGCCCTCCTGCTTAGAACTTGTATGCTTGGACGATATCACCGGGTTAGACAACAGCAACGCACGCCTGTTCATTGATTGTATAAGTAAACCACTTGAAAGTGTTTCAGCTCTCGCCACTCAGACCATTCAGTTGAGCACATATTTCTGAAGCATGACATGCTTGCTACTGCCGGATGCAAGACGAGTGGGCCACCTTGCTAGCTATCCTCAGCGATGCAATAATTACAACACTCCCGACCTATATCGTATGAAGCTCATATGTCATTAGCGTCCCAAGCTACTAGCCAGACTAGATTTAAAGTACTTGGGGCGCTACAAAAGTACACCACGTTAATCGATCAACCTATTATGGTCTGGCAGCTGGCTGCCTCAGGCACTTTTTATGCCTTAGGCATTGATACCAAGATGCGCGCGACTTGCAACCAGCCGTCGCGTCGCGTCGCGTCGCGTCGCGTTATGACGCGTTATGACGCGTTCAATCACTCAACGAGATAGAGGCATAGAGCGCGCAACCCACGACAAGCCTACCGCCTTACAAGGAGGTCGTAAAGGTAAGGAACGGTGCTAATGATCTTCTTTTATAGAGGGTAAAGCGTGTTATTTGATTTCATCTATCTACGTTGTCTACCTAATTGCAACCATAATTCCAATCCTGAATAATCCTCAAAATCCCAATTCGAAACACATCCGTTTGCTCACAGGCCTTTACATGCTGCAGAAGCAGGCACGCTCGCTTTTGGCTTGTGGCCTCAGCAGGAGAAAATCAACAAAAGGCACGCTGGCGTGTCTTCCTCCGCAGCTGGTCTCCATGAGCCAGAGACAGCACCGCTGCTGTTCCATGAACCCCATCCCAATGTCCTATCCCAATGCTCCATCCCAATGTTCTATTCCAGTGTCCTATCCCAATGCCCACTCCACCTGTCCCAACTTATGGGGACTCGGGCAATAGCGGCCTCATCGGCTGCTGATCCATTCTCGGGGCGTGTTGGTTGTTGTGTATGTTGAAACCGAAGAAGAGTCTGGCGGTAGGAGCGAAGACGTTGACTTGCACGTTCTGGAGACGATCGACGTTCTCGGGAGTGTCGGCTCCAAAGACTGGTTTTCGGTTAGCAAGAATAAGACATTTCAAGAGGATCAAAAATTAGCTACTCACCGAGGAACTTCTTGAACAGGTTGTAGAGATAGAGAATCAAAAAAACACAGACGACAGCAACGACAACAACGATAGCAACGACAGCAATAAGGAAGGTGTCGCTAAGAACGCGCGGAGGAACGTGCCAAACTTCCATTGTTGGATGTTTGAGGTGAACGTGATTGTCAAGTTACCGGTGGTTGTCGGCAGCGATTGAGCAGCAGAGGAGGGGAAGCGATTGTGAATTCCACAGAGAACGAGTAGAGCAGAGGCAGTGGATGTGGTGGTTAGAAGGAAAAAGAAGAAGACGCTGCTGGTCCACGAGCGGTTTGTTTATATCCTCCCCAAGAGCGCTAACCAACGCGCAAGGCTCTCGCACGACCCGTCCAGCACTGACCGCAAGAGTAGCTATACTGCCTGAAAACACGGGCAAACATGGCACGTGCAAGTCGCGGAAGCAAGAGAAGGAGCGAAGCGATAGGCTTTGAGAGGACAAGGCTGAGGGAGGGGCTGTGTAATCGTGCATCTGCACTGGGACTTCGAGAAGCTTCTACGGCCGCCAAACCCTACTTTCGCGCAATGCGAAACAGCTCCAAGCGTTGCAGCCTCATAGCTGCTTCCGAGTTCTGCAACGTAGTAGTGGCAACACCATTATGGCGGGCTGCCATTGGAGGACAGTGGACGTGGAGGTGGGGCAGGCGCGCTGCGGTCAGCGGGGGCAGTTTGTCTCGCCGTGCTGCTCATGGTACATACGTCATTGGCGGTGGGCTGAGCCAGGCTGGTGAGCGATTTTGCGCGACTGGTTGTGAGTGATTGTTTGGCAGGCTGCAGTTGTTGCCAGGGCGACCCGCTGGTCGAGCGAGCCCTGCGCCGAAGGCAAGGCTGAGTTAGTGAGTTGGCATTCTCAGGCGGCAGCCGTTTCAGTTTCCACGCGTCAGGCTTAGGGGATTGGTTGTGGTTTGTCGGTTGGAGATGGCTGCAGCGATTGGTTGTTGTGGGTCGGCTGGAAGGCGGTGACGCAGGCAAGGATAGTGGCAGTGTTTTGCGGTTGTGCGCGAGCGCGCGAGTGCGCAATCTTTGACCTGCGTGAAATGGATACACTCAACCAAAGGTGGTAGCCGCGGAGGAAATTATCTGAGCTGGACGCTGCCGCATGTTGAAAGTCGATGCCGGCGGACGGTATTCGAGAATACGTATTGCTGTAACAGAAAATGACATGATGTCTTGCGATGAGGAAGTCATTTGTGGCGGGAGCATGCCATCGTAGAGGGAAAACTGATGAGTATGAGAGAGAAGTGAAGAACAGCGATGGGTAGAAGAGAGAATTGAAGAGCAGCCTGAGGGATCGGGGCCGAATTTATATCATTCGGGGGCGCTAATATTGAGGTACCACTTAGTGCCCACCTACGAGTTTTTGATTGGACAGCTCGCACGCGCTGTCCAACCTCCACCCCGTTGGCATGATTCGCTTCACCCACGCGCCTCACTTCAGCGATGTGCCACGCAATCAAAGGCTGACATGTACCCAGCCGTCAAGCGGTTGCAGGGTTCAGGGGACATTCAGCTCGGCACACAAAGCTAGCACATCGTCATCGGGACCTTGAAACCGTGACAAGGACTGCTTGAGTCACCATCTTACCAAGTTGCAGCGTCAGACTTGGCAGCTGCTGCCTGCGTCTCGACTCAACATTGCGCCTATGCCACTGTCGAGTGTAAATATCAGCAGAGGTTCCACGACTGCTTTGCAACTTGCCGTCTTTACCCAGCCGTTCACCCTGGACAGATTTTGCTAGCGTCTGTCAGATATTGAATAATCACGACCGCGAACACAGCAATAATTCAGACAGAAACCCAGGGCTTTACCCTGCCCTAGGGGATCCACGGGCAAAAGTCCACGATATGAGTCTTGGGTGACCTCGAAAATAGGGATCGCCCAGCAACAGGGCATTCCTAAAGTAACTACCAATCCAGACACTTCCGCCTCTCCATCTAGCACACGATCCTGTCACGCCGTGCGAAAGCTGTCAGGACTAAGCCTCCTTTGATTGTGTGCAATGCCTATGTTCTAAGGCTGCTTTCAGGGTGACTCATTCCGGACCAGGCCCAGTGTGCGCCTGTCGCAGATTGGTCGAAGAGCCAGCTTTGCCAGATGACGGACTGTAAAACTGTCTTCCTCCGACAAAGTAACGCTCGCAATGGTATTTGTAAATTACAATTAGCGTCATAGCTTAAAAGTTAAAGGTAGGTAGCTAACTGCTTCCAATTGTTTCAGTGTGTACGATCATTGCCAGCTTTACAACCCTCGATTTTGACACTCTAGTTGGCTATAATTTTACTTTGCTTGTATTCGCAATCTAATTAGTCCTTCGAAGAATAGATCATGTGGTTGGCTATTTAAATCGAGGCTGCTTCCACCTGTCCACTCGCCTACGCGCCCGCCTACCTACCAACCTACCTCATTACTCAATCTCCGCTATTCCTTACTATCTCCTACTACCTACCGCGCAGTCCGTCGCAGAGTGCTGCTTATTTTATCTACAAATATACCCGCCTAACTCATTCATTCGTCGCGGCTATACTTAGAAGACCTGTAAAAGCTACTCCGATTTTACGTATATAAATAGAACAATTGAACTGATAGAACTAACCAGTTTTCTCTCTAATACGTAGGATTGATTAAAGAAAGAGGCTGCTCGAGTAATTAAGAGGAGAAAGGCGTGGGAGTACCATGTCCGCATTGGTGTTTTTAGCTACCACCGGCCATCACATACGGAGATTGCCGACGTAACAAGCACCCGCTCTAAAACGAATAATGAACAGCCAGAATTTAGTTATGTATGTACATATTTCCAAAGTATGACATTTTTTGCTGTTTTCTAGTGCATTCAACTCTTGTTGAAGCCAATTTCTGCGAAGCCGACAATGTGAGCTGAGCCACGGTATACGTGTGCGGTCTTTAATGCGGGATGCTGCAGCTTGAGCTAAGGTGGCACAGTAGGAGGGGGCGGGAAGCTACATTCTATGCCGATTTTCCCAGTCCGGTTGTTGCACGCGTCCATATGTCCTGCGTCCTACATACAGCTACCAAGCGGATAAATCTCGTAGAATTGAATTATCCCCATACAGCCATATGGCGTCCTGTCTAGTGTGTGGGAAAGAAGATGAACCTACAAACAAGGCCGAAAGAGGTCCTGAATCCAACCTAATTTTTTCAAAGAACTTTGGTACCCTACGCAGTATATCAATGCTCAACAAGGATCTTCAGGCTAGAACGCACAATTTTCCAGAAGATGTGTAGCAGTGCTTGTGTTGCGGCTGAGAAAATCATCATTCTGTTGCTTCATTCAATCTCCCTTTTCGAAGGAGAAAGCGCAACTTCCAGGCTAAATTATTCCTGCCTTCCCTCCAAATCCCCACCATGCATACCCGACCCTTCCTAAGCATTAAACAAAAATGTAAAAAAAAAAAAAATATCCGCAATACGTTTCTCCTTGGTATATCCCATATGCCCACCCACCCCCAACCAACCAACCCACAGAAAAAGTACTCCAACGCCCAACCAAAATCTTCAATCAATCGTCATTAACCCCCCTTTCCTTCCCTCCCACTCACAAAACCTCCCCCACCACCGGCCCAAACGGCACCGACGCCTTCCTCCCCATCCCCACCTGCCCCTGCCCCGCCACCATCCCCACAGCCTTGACTTCATCCTCCTGCACCACGACGACCGCGCCGCCGTCCCTCCCCTCTCCCACGCCCCCATTCGCGACCCAATTATCCAACAGCCGCCCCACCTCGCGGAAACTAACAGGCTTGGTCATGTAGAGGTCGAACCCACTCGTAAACGCCTCGCTCTGATCGCGACCACTCGCCAGCCCCGTCAGCGCGACGATCAAAGAAGGCGGCGGACGCAGGTGCGGCTGCGACGAGCACTGCGCCGCAAACTCCGCTTCCAGCGCGCGGATGCGGCGGGTCGCCTCGAAGCCGTTCATGATGGGCATGCTGATGTCCATGAAGATGATGTCGGGTGGGGCCGGGATGTACTGATGCTTGTGGTGGTCGCCGTTTTGTTGGCCGTTCGTGTTCGTGTTCGTGTCGGTACCGAACAGCAGCGACTCGAACACAGCCACCGCCTCCGCGCCGTCGGCTGCGGAGTGCACGGCCGTGTACGCGCGCTTGCGCATGAACGTTTGAAGTAGACGCAGGTTGACGGCGTTGTCGTCGACGAGCAGCAGGCGCGGCGTGCGTGCGCCGTTGTGGCCGGGCGTGGGTGTCTTGGAGCTGCGGCGGCTGCTGACGCTCTTGTGGCGGTTGGGCGTGACGGTACCGGCCGTGTCGACGGAAGAGGGTCTGTTGACAATGGTAGGGACCGTGGCAGGGTCGGCGAAAGGGCTGGGAGCGAGTGAGGGTTTGCGGACGAGGTCGGACAAGTGATTCTTGTTGTCGTTGCTCGTCACCGCGACGCCTTGAGAGCTCATCGGAGAGGCCGGGGGCGCTTCGTTCTGGAGTCGTTCCTGCGGCGTCCAAGACATTGTGCGGCTGTGTTCGAAGGGCGGTCGCTCTTCATGTGGTGGTGGGGCGAAGGGAGGAGATGTTGTTCCATCGCCTCGGGGTGGTGCGGGTGCTGGGTCTGGGAATGGGAACTCTCCGTTCAGCTCTACCGGCGGGATGGCGTTGGGAGAAGGCAGTGTGTCCATTGCCATGTGGGCGTTCATGCTCTCGTCGTTACCGAGGATGTCGCCTTGATGGAGGACGCTCAAGGTTTCTGGTGCGCCGTTGTGGTTCGTTTTCAACGTTATTTGCTCGACGCGAGTCACCACTTCATCAACGAAAATGTCCTCTGTGGTCTCCGGCGAGACGACAGAATCCGCGATGCTGCTAGGGCTGATCTTTTTGGCTCGCTTGTCCATGACGTTCTGCAGCGCCTTGGCTAGCTTGTATGGACCAACAGGCCTGGGCAAATACTCCAGGTTTACGTGCTTCATCAGTTCGTCCGTGGCAGAGCATTTACCAGTACCGGCGCGAATGACGAGGAGCATAGGGCCACTTGACAAGTTACCCCTCAGGCGTGGGCAGAGCTCGAGAAGATACGGCAGGTCAACTTCGTCGACCGTGATGAGGTCGGGTCGAGTCTCAGGACACCAATTGAAGACATCCGAAAAGCCGTACCAGTCCTTGAGGAAGCATTCAAGCGAGGCCTTCTCGAGTTCCAACGCACGGGTGGTAAGAGGGCTCGTAAGTTTCTCGTAATCTGGTGGCCTGAACATCGCCGCCGTCATTCCGGATGCGGCCAGCCTAACAGAGTTCAGGCAAGACTGGATGGGCCGGTTGGTGCCACTACTTCCGGTGGTCGCCGTGCCCGCAGACGAGGCGGGAACTGACGCTGGCGTCGTGGTCGAGTTGGTGCTACTGCTGCCACCACCACCCTTGACCATTGGTAGTGTCACCACTACGTCGGTACCGACACCAAGCGCACTTCTGATGTTGATCTCGCCGTTGAGCATGTCAACGATGGATCGCACTAGAGACAGACCAAGCCCAGTTCCTGGGTTAATGGGATTCTCCTGCGCGAAGGGCGTGAAGAGCTTGGTCCTGAGATATTCAGGTGAGATACCTTGCCCCGAATCCGATATCGTAAGGGTAACGATACTGGTAGCGGGAAGATCTTGAGTGCCGTTGGTGTTTTGAGATGGCGCATCCTTGATATCCTTGGCACTAAGGCTCACCCGGATGAAGCCATTCCTGGTGTACTTGATTGCGTTTCCGAAAAGGTTCATGACAATACGCCGGACAGCTCCTGGCTGCGTAATAAAATCCCACCTGCGCGCCTCGATATTCATGATAATCTCCACAGCTGGTCGTGTTGCCTTTTGTGATACTCCATCGTCCAGCGTACCCAGGTTCCGATTGGGCGCTCCTTGGAGTTTGTCATCCGCATTCTCAAAGGTGGTAATGTCCCGGAAAACGTGGCCCAACGCCACGCCTGCAACGACTTCCTCCGTTATAGCTGCGAGGTCCACGGCGTCATAGATGTTGAGGGTCGGTTGCTGCATTATCGGATGCAACGCATTTTGAGCTCCCCCATCCTTGCGCGATTTCCTTGCTTTCCGAATGTTCCTTTCAAACGAGTTGATCTTGGAGTAGTCCAGAACCATGTTGATGGTATCCAAAAGTGTCCGCGCACAGCTATCGGCCGTCGATACCAAGGATTTCTGGTACGAAGAACATTCCGTATCCTCTAGGAATTCGCAGGATGCCAGGATGCCGTGCAGGGGCGAGCGGAGTTCGTGCGAAATGGATCCGATGAAATCGCTCTTCTGCTGGTCCGAAGCCATAGTCGCAAGCCGGGCGACTTCGGTCATAACGCAGCTGCAGAAAGCTATACAGTGGAGAAAATCGGGGTTGTGGCCAAAAGTCCGGAAATCCGAGGTGTTGTAAACGAAGCAAGCGACCCACGATTCAATCTGGACGTCCCAGAGAGGAACGAAAATGACCTGGCGAGCTCCTGGGAAGTGCCGGGCAATAATGACGGCCTCGCTCCTCGATGGCAGCCTCCGCCTTGTCCCGGTTGAAGTCGGCGAGTATTCTGTCGTGAGTGATTCTTCTCCTGATGAGCCCTGGCTTAGACCATCATCACCAAAACTGTAGAGTTTTCCTCGAGGATGACGCCGGATCAGCTTTGCTAAATCTTCAGGCGAAAGCGGTGTGAATTCTTCCGGGTTCCCATCTTGGTCATCTTCATGTATTGCGGCCGAAGCCGTATGGGCCAGAATGTCCACGGAATGGCTGGAATCCCCGTAAGACGGTGCGTTATCCATAGAATGGTCGGTTAGATGACTGCCGAATGACACGCGATGCTGCGCAGCACTTTCTTTCAAATCATCCACGGAAGGATTCACCGAGTGATGGGGAGCACCTTCGGGACGGAGGCCTGCCGTGGTGCTCATGAAAACAACACCTCCTCCACCTTTCAACGACAAGGAATCCATCAAGCCTTTCGATGCCCGCTCAAACGTTTCCGGGTGGTCATTATCACAAACTCTGGAGCTCGTCTCGGTCTCGGACTCGTCACTGGAATTGGCGGGATCTGCGTTTCTGGAACCAATGCTCCGACGGCTACTCCTAGTTGATTTTGGTGTCCCGGGCAATTTCGGACTCGCAATGGATTCGCTATGTTCCTCTCCCTTGACACTCCGCGCGGTCTTGTACTCGGCAAAGGTGGTATGCTTGAGACTCCTGTTCCTGTGGTGGTTGACTGGGCGTTTGCGTTTGCGAAGCGGATGCTCGGGGTCCACGAAGGCTGCGAGGCACATGTTCATGTTGACGGCGCGTTTCCGGTCCTCCTTCTCCTTCATGAGCTCGAGATGCTCCATTACGTTACTTGCCATGATTGTAAGAACTATCAAAAGAAGTTAGTACCATAATACAAGCATGCTGGCAGAGCCGGCATTGCCAAGCGGCATTGAGAAATGGCGCTAGCCCTCTTAGGAATACTGTGCGGAGCCGTCTCCGACACAAGCCGAACGGAAAACTCAGCCCCACCGCACCTGGTAGTGCGTTCCACTCCGGCCGAAAGGTCAACGTACAAAAAAGCGAAGATTGATGGCGAACCTACATTTCCTGGCAGAAGGACTGAGCGGCTCGCGCGGTTTCACGTCCATGGCGAAGAGAGAGCCAATTGCAATGCCCTTCTTGGTCCTCAACGGCACACCCACGTAGTATCTGTAACAAAATTTGTCAGTGGTCAAGACTCAGCTCGGATCCAACGCATATGTTTACCTGAAGTGCGGCTCGCCCGCCACGAATGGCAACGAACTGTACTGGGCATCTTTGGACAGATCTGTCACCTCAAAGCACGCAGGCGTGCCATCAGAGCTTGGGGTCTGTTCCAGCGTCTGCTCGCATAAGCGACCTCGCTTGGGTACGCTCTTGCACTGAGGGTTCCACAACAGGTCAGCCAGGTACAATACGGAAAACATGGAAGAGCCGGGAGCATACAACGGCCCAGACTGCATCGTCCGGATCCTCGGATTCATCGCAGTTGGCGAGGTCGAGTGTTTTGGTGCTCTCGGCGACAAAGTACTGCGTCTCGCGGTCAATTAGGCTGATGATGGCGCGCTGGATGTCCAATCGCCAGGCGATGAGCTGGCAATGCGCAGTGAGGACCGTGTCCGGGGTGGCGGAGCGCGCGACTGAGACGGTGTTCGGCGGCTGGAAGTACTTGTACAGCTCTCTCGCACGGCTGCTGTCGGTGCAGACGGCGACGGGCTGAGCAGCGGGCTCGGGCTGCTGGTACCCCATGTTTTAGGGGTGTTTGTACGAGTTGGACAGCAGCACGGCGGCGACAGAACCGTGGCCGGGGGAGAGCATGGAGCGTTTGTTTTGTGCAGAAAATGGTGATGGAGCAGCACTGCAGCGCCACAGCGGTCGGGCTCGCACATATCTGTCGTTGGGGCCTAGGCTGGTGGCCGGGGCGGTTGGCGAGGGAGGCCGTTCGCTGCGGACTTCCGGCTGGCCGCCAAGCAGCACCGCAGCGCCATCGCGCCGTCGCCCGCACTACGGCTCGCCGTGGGCGTGGCTTGGAGCGTCTCTGTTCGCATGCGGGCCCAGGCCACTGCAGAGCATCCGACTGCTGAACCCTGATCCATGCCCAACCGAGCATGGCCGCCGCTGAGCCCGAGCCGCACTGCTGCTGCCAGCTATTGCAATATCTCTCACGGCTCCCGCGGAGCCCCCCTGTGGTGGCGACTCGCAACAGAGTTTATCAGCTCAACGGTCGGGCCTGCCGGGCCTACCGGCCCTCCCTCCTCGGAAATGATCATTGACTGCCGTTATTCGTTTGTGTGCTACTCTGCCCTCCAAACCCTCGACTATGCGAGTCATCCGCCCGCTCGTGTAATCTGGCCAAGCGCTGACATGAGGCGCCCTGGCTGACGGGCCCTGACTCTCTAAGCGTGCACACTCCACCTCCTCGCCTTAAGCCGTGCCCGCTGACTCCGCGCGCTGCTGCTGACACTCACGACACTCGAGATACAGCGCCGCGCAGAACTCGCGGATCGGCTGCCAGCCCTCAGGGTCATCCGTCACCACATGATTCGCCGGACACGTCCATTTCCACCGCCCGTCGGCGTCCCTCTTCAGGCAGTTCTCGCCCAGCGTCCACGACTCCAGCCCAAAAGTGATGGCGGTGAAGCGCGGCTCTGCTAGGTCTTTGAACTGTTGCGACACCTGACTCCACAGCCATAGCGGGTTCCACATGCGGTCTGGCACCGCGTGCACATGGAGCCTGAGCTTCTCGACTCGTTTCATTGCGCTCAGACTCCTGGACACGCGGTCCCTCAATCCCCAGTCGCGAGGCATCGAGCGCGGATCTCGCGAGCCGAGCATGTTGGATGTTGCAATGATGCGGATCTCGCAGCTGCGCACCTTAGTGACACTGTCGCGACTCAGCGGCCACAAATTCGCGCTCTGCTCATTCGAACGATCGACATTCAGGGTGAAGGTAGCGCTTTTGCAGAGCACGTCCATGAACTCCCGGTGAAGCTGGCGGCTGGCCAGTAGGATGCCATATTTCGGGTAGTTGGGCTTCTTGCGGTGCGGGATCCAGGACGCCATGCTCAAGGGGCGCGGCGCGCGCATAGCCTCAGTCGGAAAGGAGGGGTTGCAGTCAGGGTCCACCATCTCCTCGTAGACCATGTTGCGGATCTCAGCCGGCAGGCCGGTGAAGTTGAAAAAGGGCTCTGGCTTTGCGGCGCGACGTTTCTGGAAGTAGAGAAGCAGCGGCAGCGAAAGGGCAACCGCCAAGGCCAGGGTCCACGCCGAAAGGGTCCAGTTAGCGGGCAGGAGCGTGGTTGCCATAGCGAGAGCCATGACGGGCGAAGCGGTGTAGACGCGGTGGACAGCGAACGGAAGCGGCTCTGTGCTGGGCAGTCCGCGTAAATGAGTGCGAGTGAGGGTTACGTGGAGGGTCGTACACGAAGCTGCTGCGCTGGCTTATACTCTCTCCTGTTGCCTTGAGGGATTAGCACAGCCACGCCAGGCACGGACCGACATTGTAGGGCTGAGGCAGCCCCTATGGAAGTCTAGACGGATGCGGCAGCCCGGGAGGCACGGAGGAGACAAGCGCTCGACGGCGAGAGGGCGTTCCCGGAGTTGAGCTCCCTCGTGCTCAGCGACGAGTGGTTCTGTCTGGACAAATGCGGACGCGCAGGCGGAGCGACTTCCGGCGAGCGCGGTGGGACGAGGCTGTCACGATGGCCAGGGTGCAGTCATACGCCGGCGGACCCAGAGTTGGCCGACAAGCTTTTGCGGGGTGAAGGAGGAGCTGCTGTGCCGTCCTGTTGAACAGCAGATCTGCCGCTGAGTAAGGATGCAAGCGAAAGGCCCAGGCACGCCGTGCAGCGGTGGATCTTCCGACGAACACCCTAATCACGACCACACCCCTCAGGCGCGCTCCAGTGCTCTGTCAGCACGCCCGCGTGCGCCGTCAGCATCCAAACCTCATCAAGCACCCATTGCCTGCGCTGGTCGTTCGACGCGCGCGCGCCCGAGACGTGCCCGAAAGGCCGGGATAACGTGTCTGCCTGCGGATCGTTGCCAAAACCTGCTGCGCTGCTGCGACATCGCCCTGCGCGTCGCCCGGGGTCTCTGCGACTCTTCCAGCGCCTTCCTCGTCCGCGTGCTCCTTTTGGGGCGCTGCTTAACGCCGAAGCTGCGGTACGGCCCCTCTAGTGCCAGCCAGCGCGATGTGATTCTTCACTTTCATCGATCTGGAGCGGGGATCATCCCTTGAATCAGCTGACACAACTTGGAAAAACCAAGTCGTCGTCCTTGCTTGCCCCGGCTTCTGCGCACCACCAATTGTGCCGTCTGATTCATTTCCGCGCCGACCAATTGCCGTTGTGCCGCGCTCCCGTGTGAGGTCATCCCGAGCTTGTCTGCGCCTTGGGCGACGTGTGTCACCGACGTCGACGCGCCTGGAGCTCTACCCAGATGCTTGTTTACGTGTGCTGCCCTGTGACGAGCCTTGACGCTGGTGACGTCCGTTTCCAAGGCGCATATAAGATCACCTCGCCGCTCCTCCAATTGTTCGCCATCTCTCAGCTCACAGCTGTTGCTCACCTTCCAAATCCCCAGCTACCTCGTCAGACGTGACACCATGATTCTCTCCCGTCTGGTCTCCATCTTCCTTCGCTTCGGCCAGTTCGTCTGCGCTGCCGTATGTCACTTGCCATCCTACCCTAACTGCGTCTCTTGCTGACGTCCATCAAGGTCTGTCTGGGCTTGTCGGCCTGGTTCCTCCATGAGATTCGTCATGGTAGCGGCGGCCCCCGTGGACGCACCATCTACATCATTGTCATCGCTTGCGTCTCTGTCATCACCTCGCTGATCTGGATGATTCCCTTTACCTTCACCTTTTTCCACGTGAGTGACGCGTCGACCAACCTGATCATCCTCACATCACCCTTCTAACCGGCTATCAGTATCCGTTTGACTTCATCCTCAGCCTGGCTTGGTTCGCCGCATTCGGTGCTCTAGTCGAATACATCCACGACGCCAATTGCGGCGGTGTCTTCCACTGGGGCGGCCTTTACCGCGGCGGCTGGTGCGACAAGTGGAAGGCTAACGAGGCCTTCGCCTTCATCGCCGCCTGCTTCTGGCTCGCCAGCACCCTGCTCGGCGCCTGGGTCTTCCACAAGAAGACGCGCCCCGACGGCACTTCGCGCAGCCGCTTCGGCCGCCGTTCCTACGTCTAAGCGCCTGAGACTACTGTCCCGTCTCGGAACTCGGCACAGCGAAAAGCTCTGATGAGACAATGACGTCTTTTTCTACGCGACGCGCGGACGAATTCTAGGGAACGCTACCAATACGAGACGGAAAAAGGAAAGGGTCAGGCCAAGACGGCCTCTCCTTCCGAACGACCATGACCTCATCCCTTCCCTCCCATGACGACTGATACCCTTTCTACTATTTTCACATTGGCGAAGGACTTCGATACCCCGGCGCTGGCTCTTAACTATGCATTTCTCTCAATAATCTTAACCTAGGCATTTAATTATCTTTTCTTGCATTATCATTTCATTCCTTCTGCATTAACGATCATGAGTCTTGGTTCTTTTGCTGTACACTGCATCACTTAACCAGCTTCGATGTAAATCTTTGAATATACCATATTTGCGACATGTCTGAGACTTCGTTCTTCGCCGTGATATCATAAGTAAGAACCCCCGTAACACGCCATATCCCTTCGTCTGTCCGAAGGACATCATACACAACCCCCATAAATGGCAAAGTCCTGTCCCAATAAGGTAATGTGAAAGAAAAATATGGGAACAGAAAGATGGGACGGAAAAGAAAAAAAAAGTCCCATCAGCAAGGAGAACAGAAACCACATGGACCGCAAACCCAACCCGGTCCATCTCCACCCCGGAGCCCTTTCCCGGCATTAACGCCAGCCTCGTCGTGCATGTGCTCCGAACCGTAACACCAAACCTGCCATCTAACCATTCAAGCCTTTTTCTTTCTCAACCCCCCTCACTTTCCTTTGTCGTCTTTCGTCATCTTCCAACTCAAACTCCTACCACCACCCTCTAGTACCTCGGCGGCGGCGGCGTGATCGACCCGGCCGAGTGGACGCTGACGGGCAGCTCCTTGTCGTGGTGGCTGCCGTTCATCTCGACGCTGCCGTCGTCGAGCTTGCCCTGCTTGCGCTGCTTGCGCGCGTACCACTTCTCTATGCACCAGCCGAAGACGGCGACGACGAGCATGAAGCCCTGCAGCAGGAAGACGACGAGCGTCGTGTACAGGGCGAATTTCTATAACCAACATCGCACATCAGCGAACTACTCTTCTAAGGAGGACGAGAGGCAAAAGGGGTGGTGGTACTCACGCTCTCAGCGCACAGCCGGCCGAACTCGTGGTTCGAGATGCTGCTGGGCACGCTGGTGCTGGTGCTGGCGGGGCGCTTGCCCTTGAACTTGCACGTCCACGTCTGGATCGTCTCGACCTCGGGCGAGTTCTTGTTCAGCACGGCGGCGTAGATGAAGCAGCCGAACGCCACGACCATGGTCGGGAAGATCAGGCCGAGGGTGATGAATGCGCGCGCGGTGGTGCGTTCGGTGAGGTTGAGCTGTGAAAGTGATCCCGTTAGCCTCCTATCCCTAGACTGACCATAGGTTTTTCTTTATCTTGGCTTACCTTGGGGAGGAAGCAGAGGACGAGGAAGAGGAGGTTGAAGAAGGTGATGACCGCGCCGGCGCCAACGAGCGTGTTGGTGCCGCGCACGTCGAAGTGCCCGTTCCAGAGCGGTAGCCACCACGGGTTCGTCGAGTACTGGTCGTTGTAGACGGCGAGGGCGTGGCCGGCGGTGCCCATGATGCAGACGCCGAAGATGAAGCTCAGGCCCGCGAGGGACAGCTGCGCTATTCTGATGTGCGTGGGCAACATTTTGGTGTATGGGAATGCGAAAGCACAGGAAGAAAGGTACTGTGGAAAATGGGGTATAATAGAAGGGTATCAATTAAAATCCACGGGAACCCGTCGTCGCGATGAGGTGTTTGGTCGAAGTCCAGACTCCAGACGGGAAAGGGAAATAGAAACACGGGTTAAGGGAGAGGACCTCTCGTTGCTCCACGTTGAGAATGGGAGGGCAGCTCGCTGAACCAACGGGGCAGCGCGGCCATCGACGTTTAATAGAAGGGCGATGATTTGGGCGAATCTGATCTTAGCAACACACCCCGCCTACTCGGGTGCATGCACCACACGGCGCCTATTCCGGGAGTCGGCATGGCCGGGATGGAGGGCAAGCACCTGCATTTGCGCCAACCATAGAGACGAACGGGAGCCAGCCCTGCGACCGGGCCAGGCTGCTATTTCTGGGTTGGTGGAGGGGAGATCCACAGCGACAAGCTTCGCACTGGGCGGGCGGGCGCCAAAAGGTTCATCTAGGGCGTTCTGGTCAAGCTTCAATCAAAACTCGCGCATGGGTGTTCTTAGCGAGAGGCAGGGGGAAAACGACTGTGATTCGCCTGGAGGTGCCTGGGTAGTGCAGCATGAGCTATTCGTAGCCTGTGGTGTGGTCGGATGGCTGGAGGCAGGGCGCTTGTGAGATTGCTGCTGCAGGAGGCCCCGGCTTGTGATTCGCTGGATGCATTTGTGGTGGAGTCCGGCGCTTAACGGTCAACGGCTGTAGAAGGAGGTCTGTGCGCTTGGCTGCTCGAAGGGTTAACATGCCAAGCGATTGCTAAAGTGAACCGAAGCAGTCATTTATGGGATGCTGAAGGGCTTGGGCAGATCGCAACTATGAGGAGAAGGGCCGCGCAATGCGTCATTGCTCACGGATGTTCTGATTCGCATGGTTTGAGGGGAGCTCACCTACTACACAGTAAGCTCCCCTCAGTTGCTTAGCGCTGATAACATCTTACACTGTACGTTTCCATGCTATTGTCGAAGCGCCAAACGCCATCCTGCTCCATGTGATGATATGCAGCTCTGAAACGCACCCCAGATTGTCGCTTCCGTCCTCTTGACAACCTACAGTTGGCCCGTCAGACTCCCGCCAGCCGACCACCTGCTGCGTCCAATCCGCGATTTGGTCTTCCCGGATGAGCTGCCCGCTAAGGGATGCTCTTGCTCCCACCGCTCATCATCCTTATACGCCTCTATGGCGGCGTCTAAATCGTAGTCGGCTTGCTTGAGGTACAGTAACGCGATATCGTACCTGTTGATCCGAGCGAATCAGCTGTACCGTGCTTTCACATGCCCGTGTTTACTGGAAGGCTTACTCGGCCACTTTGCAAGTAACCATCCACTTGCGCACTTTGACCTTCCGGGCTTCCTCCTCTTCGCCTTCCACCGGCCGCGGACTCAAGCTCACGCCCCCTTTATAGTATTCACCAGGGATCAAGATTGTTCGCCTGCCATGTAAGAGGTGGTCGGAAAAAACGTTGTTGGTTTTCCTGAGGGCGGCGGCGGGCACGCCATATCTCAGCGATAAGTTGGTGATGGTATCAGTATCGGGATCGACAAAGTGGAGCACGTCTGGCGCCGGCTCGTCCTTAGCCTTCCCCGCAGGCGGCTGGACCGGCTGGTGGCCTTCATACGGCGGCGGTCGCTCATGAGTATCTACGCGGGCTAAGGTGGCGTGGCGAGGTCTCGGCGACGGTGGCGGTGAGTATGCTGGAGGATCGCGCAACCCTTGGGGCAGAGGAGACGGCGTGGTTGAGATCTGGCAGAAAGGACAATAGGTGGCGAACCGCGTGTTGTCCGTTATGCATCGTGCACATATGGCGCGGCCGCAGCATTCAAGCCGGCGCTCATACTGAGACGGCTTCTCAGTCTTCTCGTCATACGTGGGAGGAATGGAAGAGAGGAGCGCGGCGCAGGTACAGCAAGCTTCTGTAGACATGGTGCTAATCCAAAGTAAGAGGCGTAGCAATGAGCAAAGGTGTTTGGAATGTAACAGGAGACCGGATCACCTCCGCAGCTGCCGCTTCTGACATCACCAAGGGTGCCGCGGACCGACGGCACGCGATTCGGCAGAGCCTCGATAAGATAAGAAGGTGGGCGCGTCGAAGCCCTGAGGCGCCATCCGCTTTGGGAAGCGTAGACGAGCCGCACCGAGAAATTCCAGCCAACACCTCAGTCAACTTCGCGCCGCGACCTCCGACCACCAGCTACGACACGACACCGACGCCCCGCCCTCCTCGAGGTATGTCATGACGAACGAATTCTGCCGAGTGCCCTTCAGGTAGCCTGGAGGAGGCAATCATCGCGGTCCGCCAACACCATGTGCAGCGGTCGCGCGGTGATACGCTTCCTCCTTCGCGACGCGAGCTGAAGAACCCTCTTGGTCCTGCTACCTGGGGGCACTCTTTGCGCTCTATGGCTCTTGAAGGCTAACTTCATCCCCGGTCGCAGATACCTCAGTCCGCCCCGTAGCCACTTGAGAATCTCGTACCAATCGCCAAAATGGTCAAGACCTCCGTCCTCAACGATGCGCTCAACGCCATCAACAACGCCGAGAAGGCCGGCAAGCGCCAGGTCCTGATCAGGCCCAGCTCCAAGGTCATCATCAAGTTCCTGCACGTCATGCAGAAGCACGGTACGTCGCGGCTTTCCTCCGTCGGTCTTCGCAGTTTACAACCCCCTCCCCTGCTCGGGCATATAACTACCTAATGGTTGGAATTGCACCACAACCTTTGGGCTTTAAGTGTCCGAAAGATCAAACTCTGCGAAGATCTTACACGTTTTCTGATTTTTCTGTGATTTCCAACGTTTAATCTTCCGCAATATGCTGATTGAATTTGTTTTTTAGGCTACATTGGCGAGTTCGAGGAGGTCGATGACCACCGCAACGGCAAGATCGTTGTCCAGCTCAACGGCCGTCTCAACAAGACCGGTGTCATCTCTCCCCGCTACAACGTCCAGCTCAAGGACCTCGAGAAGTGGGTCGTCAAGCTCCTCCCCTCGCGTCAGTTCGGCTGCATCGTCCTCACCACCTCCGCCGGTATCATGGACCGTAAGTTATCCAACTCTAATTTTCTTTGTCCAATTACTGATTGGTCTGCAGACGAGGAGGCCAGGAGGAAGCACGTCGCTGGCAAGATCCTTGGTTTCTTCTACTAGAAAGCGGGTTCTGTCAGGGCACTGTCGGGGTTTGGAAATATCCACGGAGGTTGAAATATAAAAGTTTTCATGACATGTACGGCGCGTGACATTGCAGTTGCATTCGCGGAGTAGACTACGCTCTGCCACTAAGGTGCAGGAAAAAAATGCAACGAACTTTTCGCCGAACATCGGTCCCACTTTAAAATGATCTTCGTGAAGTGTTCCTCCTAAAGTGACGTCAAGGCTAGAGATAAACTCGTTCAAGGCAGAATCTGTGCGGGTGTCTAAGCTTGGGGCGATTTATCATCGTGCAGCCTCGTGTTGTCTCAAGACATTCCCATTCTCTCGACGTCAGTTGACTGTTCTTGAACCGAGGCAGGAGCAGCCCTGTGCGCAACCTATTCCGACAGCATCCCGCTCCAGCTCTCGCCATTGTCACGAACATACTCCTTTGTACGGTACACACACAACACAATGGTTCTCGAGACGATATACGTGGTCAGGCATGGCGTAAGTTTTAGTGCGACAAATTCGAAAGCGCATACCTCGATCACATTCCCTGCATCCCATCTGAGATCTTACCCCGCGCGCGAGCGATGCGCAAGTTAATCGGAGAGCCTCGTCCATGACTCCCTCCTTGTTCGCCATGCTTCACGGAGATCCCGCAACACCCCACCGCCCCATGCAAGATCCTGCCGCACGCACGCACGAATTGCGACGAGAGTCGTACAAGAATAAACCATGGCTAACGCGACGCTCCTCTTCTTCCGGCGCGCTTTGTAGTTCCGCATGAACTGGGTGGTGGACCCGAACACGGGCGAGTACAAGAGCACGACGCTGTCATCGACGCCGACAGGCATCCCGTCGGACCCGGCGCTGGCCAGCTATGGCGAACAGCAGGCAGCGCAGTTGGCGGACAAGCTGCTCTCGCTCGATCCGCCTGTTGACGTCGTCTACTCCAGCCCCTTCTACCGCTGCCTGCAGACCCTCAAGCCCGCATCTGAGCGACTGTTTGCGCCCGATGGCAGGCTGAGCGGCCAGAAGATCCGCGTCGAGAATGGTCTTGGGTAAGTGGTGTAGTCGTGGCCCTTTCGCAACACAGGGAAAGAGAACAAAGCCCTCTTCCGCATACTCCCACCACCTTCTCTGTCTCTGTATAATAGACAATGACCAATCGCTAACACCTCGCGCTTTTTACCGCAACACAGCGAATTCTACGGCCTCGCCCGCTTCGACCACCCGTCCCCGGCGCCGCTGGCAGAGCTGCACACGCACTTCCCGGGCCAGCTCGACGACAGCTACGCGCCGGTGCTGGTGCCGTCGACCAACGGCGAGTCGATCCCGGACCTGCACGACCGCATCGCGTACACGCTGTCGCGCGTCGTCGCCGCGCTCGACGCCGACCCGCGCGCGCCGCGCGCGCTACTCATCTGCACCCACGCCGCCAGCATGATCGCCATCGGCCGCGCGCTGACCGGCCGCATGCCGCCCGACGAGGGCGAGGAGGACTTCAAGTGCTTCACCTGCGCGCTGACGCGGTTCGACCGCCGCATAACGAAGGAGGAGGACGGCGAGAGGGTGCGCAAGGAGGAGAAAGAGGCCGGCGAGTGGAGTGCGGAGCGTCCGCACGATATCCCGCGCGTCAGTTGGAGGGAGGGCAGGGGCGTTGGCGGCGGCTGGGATTGCGTCATCAATGGCGACTGCAGCTTCTTGACTAACGGCGAGGAGAGGGGATGGTGAGTACTCTTATTGCGCGGGAAAGGGGGGCGGGAACGGTCCTGGTTATTATCCGGAGTGGCGCGTGCTAATCTTTCGTCGTTGCACAGGAAATTCTCTGGCGATGAGGCGTTCTTGACGGATCCTAATGCCTTCAACGATAAGCTGAACACTGGCGAGCCGGTGCCTACGACCAGCGCGGCTGCTGATTCTTCGAAGCTGTGAGAGTGTTTCGGATGTTGAAGTGTTCTGGTGCCAGAAGAAAGGATAAATACGAGAACAAAAATGTTCAAGGCAATAGATAACCTCGGGACCCAGGGAGGAAAGCGTTGTGTTGGGATATTCAAGCGACGGGAGGATACCTTGTTTGGACCAAAATGGATAGACCACTTTTTAGAGAGCTTGCCGATCAGGATCGATTCCATCTCCTTCGGTCAATCTATAGCATCCAGGGAACTTATAAGCCAGGGCCGAGATCATGTGAACTATGACACCATCATAGAAGCGCAAGTTTGATCAAACAAAAGAGATGTCGCATTGTAGTAGTTTTGGAGTGCTCAGGCTGAACGCAAAGAAAGACACGATTGAAATCACACACAGTGTGACGTCACATCGCGGTGCATGCTTGTCTACACGCCTGTGGGAGCCTCATCGGTCGAATCGATTTTTTAGACAACATGATATCGTGTGTGTTAAGAGACCCGATCTGGGGGTTTTAGAAACTGAGCAGAATGTCGCCCACGCATCCATCCGACCTCTCAAAAGCAGTCCTGTCGAAACACCGGCAAGGCCCCCATAAAACCCCCATTTTTTTCTCCGTCAGAAGCCAGTTATCCCCCAAGCGTCGAAATTCCCATTTAAGCGGAAGTGATGGCCTGGCGGACACGCTGGCCACGCTGCCTCGAGTTCAGCCTCGCGACCTCACGGTCAGCGACGTGGGGACCCTTCTGGACGACCTCCTCGCCCTCGGTGAGGATGAGCTCGATGTGGCAGGGGTTGGACATGTAAGGGTTGATCTGTTGTCATTGTTAGCTGACACCCTGTTGGGCAGGCCGTTGGGCAACATACGCGACCGTGCGCACGGTAGGTGCGTCTCCGCTGCTTGGGAGCCTGGTTGACCTGGATGTGCTTGACGACGAGGTTGCTGGTGTCAAGGCCCTTGGTGTCGGCGTTGGCCTCGGCGTTCTTGAGGAGGTCGAGGAGGAACTTGGCGGACTTGACGGGCCAGCGGGCCTTGGAGACACCGAACTGCTTGCCTGTAGAATCGCACGTCTCAGCCAATGCTACACGTTTGTGTCTTCCGAGGATTGCAGATCCGCCCATTCATGTCCATCTCAAAATGACGACAATCCAAGCATCCGTTTCCCCAAAGGCGACGAGGCAACTCACCCTGCGCGCAGCGGCCGGTGGAACCGGCGTACCGCCTCATGGGAACGGCCTCGGACTTCTCCTGGACGTTCTCGAGGTACTTGAGGGCGCGCTCAAGCTTCCAGCCGTTGATGGCCTGGGCGGTCTCCCGGGTGTTCTTGAAGGAGACGCGGAGGTAGGAGCCGCGAGCGCGAGCGCTCTTAGCGGACTCAATGTCGGTGGCAGCGTAGCGGACCTAGAGATGCAGCAGGCGTGCGTCAGCCAGCTGTGCCTTCGAAATTTTGGCAGCACCGGGGGTGCGCTGCAACAAGGAGCTCGGCGGGCGGGCAGCGGCTGCAATGGCAGCGCATCGGGGGCAGGCGGCGTGCTCGTACCATCGTGAGGGAGATTGACGGAGGGTCCTGGTGTGTTGTCGGGGTGGTCGTGTCGTCTCGCTGGGCGGAAGAGGAGTGAGGTTCGACCTTCGCATCGCATTTTCGCCCGCCGCGCGTGGGCGGCGCACGGGCCACCACCCGGCCGTAAGCGAGCGCGCGGCCGGCCATTGGCAGTGCAGCTTCTGCAGACGAACTTTTTTCGAACCCGAAGCTCGCCCACCGCAGCGTCGACTGTCACCCAGCAACAACCCAGCGTCGCTGCTCGTCGCTCATTCCAGACTCCCCCGAACGTCCTCTTTCAACAGCAACATATACAATGGCCTTCACTCCTCGCGGTGGTCGTGGCGGCGGCGGTGGTCGTGGTGCGCCCAGAGGCGGTGGCCGCGGTGGTCGTGGTAATTCTCACTTCCTTCCTCTTTCCCAATCGCGCTGCGCGAAACGCAAGAACGTCTGCTGCGCTTCCTCTGCGCCCCAGATGACGTCTTGTGCTTCGCGCGCATTTTTCGCAGGGCGGGGTCCTTCATCTCCAGCACATCGCTGACTTTGATTTTCAACAGGCGGCTTCGGTGGTGGTGACCGTGGCGGTTTCGGCGGTAGGGGCGGTGGCCGTGGCGGCGGCCGCGGTGGTGCCCCGAGGGGTCGTGGTGCTCCCCGCGGCGGTGCTGGTCGCGGAGGCCGTGGTGGTGGCAGGGGCGGCAAGCCCGGTGCGGCTGGTGAGTTTTCCTGTTTCTGTACGCCTCTGAGCTTCGTACGGGTAGCTGACTATCTTGTGTGATACCACAGGCGGTGCCAAGGTCATCATCGAGCCCCACAGGCACGCCGGTGTCTTCGTTGCTCGCGGCAAGGAGGATCTTTTGGTCACCAAGAACCTGACGCCTGGCGAGAGCGTCTATGGCGAGAAGCGCATTCAGGTCCCCAACGCCGGCGCTGCCGCTCCCACCGAGGACGGCGAGCCCGCCCCCGCTACCACTACCGAGTACCGTGTCTGGAACCCCTTCCGTTCGAAGTTGGCTGCCGGTATCCTTGGTGGCATGGAGAGTAAGCTTCCTCACAGACATTGGAGACAAACGCAGCGGCTGATCAGAAACAGACATCTACATGAAGCCTGGTAGCAAGGTTCTCTACCTCGGTGCCGCCTCCGGTACCTCCGTTTCTCACGTCGCTGATATCGTTGGCCCTACCGGTAGGCTCTTCTCGCCACCCGATATTCTTTTCGGCGATGCTGACGTTTCTAGGCACTGTCTACGCCGTCGAGTTCTCCCACCGTTCGGGTCGTGACCTTGTCAACATGGCCACCCACCGCACCAACGTCATCCCCATTGTCGAGGACGCCCGTCACCCGCTCAAGTACCGCATGCTTGTCTCGATGGTTGACTGCATCTTTGCCGATGTTGCCCAGCCCGACCAGGCCCGTATTGTCGGCATGAACGCCCACCTGTTCCTCAAGAACGGCGGTGGTGTTGTCATCTCGGTCAAGGCCAACTGTATCGATTCCACGGCCGCTCCCGAGGCCGTCTTCGCCCGTGAGGTGCAGAAGATGCGTGAGGAGAGGATGAAGCCCAAGGAGCAGCTCACCCTCGAGCCTTTCGAGAGAGACCACGCTATGGTCTGCGCTGTCTACGCGCGCAGTGACTAAGTTTTTCGTGATTTCCAAAAAGAAAAAGGTTCTTGATTTTGTGGGTTCATAATTGGGTGGAATCTCCATGAGCGGTTGGCTTTGCAAGAGGGAACTTGGCTCAATCTGCCTGTGCTGAGATTCTTTCGATACTGGAGGGGCTTCACTTTTCCTCGTTTCGCGGTGTACATTCGGCTTTGGGAGTTGCGGCGTTAAAACACTGGTTGATGAGCTACGTGGCCCTCCTCTAAATCACATCCAAAAAGCCGATTTTTCTCTGTTCAAACTTGTGCTGTGCAAAATGATTAAAACTTGGTGACAACACGAAGCCTCTGACTTCTGGCTACTTGACATATCGTGCGCTCTCTTGCCACTTTCTTATCGAAACTGACATTCTACTTCTTTCTAAAGGCAAAGAAGAAAGGAAGAGAAACCTCGTAACGCAACTCCTCTTAGCTTTTACTATAAGTGCACATAGTCAATCCTACAGCGTAAATCGTCTACTTTCTTGTCTAAATTAAGGTTTCCAAACTACTTCAGCAACGCTAATGCAGCCCGCACCATCATTATCCGCCCCGCTTTCTTCATCTACGCAGCTGTTTCTTCACCCTCCTCCCGGCGGCACTGGATGATCACATTGGCCATCATCAGTACTGTTGCTGTCGATGCTTTCTCGTTCTCTCCCACGCCAATGGCGACAGAAGCGTATCGGGGAGCTTAGAGGCGATAAGGGAGGAGAAGGGCTAGTATTCCTAACAACAGGGTGCATATCTAAGCTAAGAAGGTGGCTGAAAATATGGTCGCCCGGTTCATATTTGAAAGAAATGACGAAGGTTCTCCGGAGCCGCAGTGCTATTTGCCCCTGCGTCTCTTGTCTGTCTCACAAGAATGAAGAGAAGTCTGTAAGTGCCCAAACTCTCATGCGTGTAACTGCAGCCTCCCGTCTGCGAAGTAATGCCCCATATATTGATCGATTGTGTTTTAAATTTCTCAGAAATTACTACCTGTCAAATTTCTGTTTCCAAAACTTCTCCACATACGCCTGGTAAATTAAATTCAAAGGGGAGTAGGAGATTTCTCAAATCACCTGGAAAGCCGGAAAGATAAATCGAAAACGCCTCGTAGAATCAAAAATATCTTCTAAAATATCTTCTCCGGAAATAACTCAGGAATGATCAAAGAGGAAAATACAGGGATATGAAAATGGTGGCCAAAATGGTACATGCTGCCGACATGCACTGTGCCGAGAAGCATTCCAAGGACCGATGTGAAACTGAGCAGCAGCCTACTTGCGGCCACCACCCGTCTTACGGCGCTTTGGCTGGACTTCCTCGTCGTCGTCGGACTCAATGACAACCGTCTTGCCGCGCTTCGACGTTCCCTGGCGCGTTTGCCGAGTGCTCGTCGTCGTCTCTTTAGCCTTAGCACTAGACTTCGTAGTCTTTTTGGCAGTCGACTTGCTACTTTTGGCGGCAGTCTTCGGCTTCTTCGTAGCAGCGGGAGCCTTTTTAGCTGGAGCCTTTTTAGCAGCGGGAGCCTTCTTAGCGGCAGGAGCCTTTTTAGCAGGCGGCCTCCTATCAGCAGTCTTGCGATCATCCCCACCATACTCGCTGTCGTCCGTCTCCTCCTGTCCCTCCTCTTCCCCCTCTTCCCCCTCCTCCCCCTCATCCTCTTCATCATCATCATCCTCCTCCTCATCCCCAGAAGGACAGGTGCTCCTCGGCCGACTGTAATCGAAGAGGTGCGGATAATTCTCCTCCGCCGCATCCCTCGCCTCCTCCCACTCCTCCCGCCACTCATCCGACGGCACGTCCGACACGCCGCGCCGATCATAATCGCGCGGGAAGCGGTACGGGCGCGGCTTGACGGCGCGGTGCGTGTGGAAGTAGTACGCGATGTCGTGGTTGGGCTCGTTCCAGTTGAGCGGCAGCCAGTAGGGCCGCGGCCACCCAGCGCCGGTGAAGAGGAGGAGGACTTCGAAGTCGGATGTGGAGGTTGCGGTGTTGTTGTTGGTGGTGCCGTAGAGGGTGGGGGTTTTGCGCACGCCGAGGCAGAATTCGACGGACCAGTAGCCGTCGTGGCCGTTGGAGTAGTTGCGGTAGCGCTGCGAAGGGACGAGGCTGGGGTCGTATGTGCGGTTGTTGTTGGAGCTGCTGGAGTGGTGCTGGTGGTTGGGTTGGGGGTGGGGAGCGGTGGTCGTCGTCTTCTTCTTGGTGCTGCGGGACGCGATGGCGGCGCGGGTTTTGTCCTTGAGGCGCCTGGCGTTGTGCGTTTCCTCTTCTTCTGTCTCCTCTGGTTCCGAGGTGTCGCTTTCAGTCTCTGGTACATCTTCGTCATGGTCGGCCTCAAGTCCTGTTTAATGAAATATCAGTGGGTGTTGGCGGCCAACGAGGTGAAAGAGGCACTGACTATGAATTTCTTCACGGAGGCGTCGGAGCCGTTCTTCCTTTGTCTCCTCAGCTCCAAAAACTCCTTCGTGAACAGATGTGTGGTCTTGATCGCTTTCGTTGTGATCTTCTTCGGGTGCATCCTCTCCGAGAGCATCCTCTTCAGCCGCATTTTCGAGGGTATTGGCAGCGTTGACAGCCGTGTCTTCAGCCTGCGTCTCCTCATCGTCTGCGTCATCGCCTTCATTCGTGTCTGGATCCGCGACGCCTGAAGCAGAAGTAGGCTGAATGTCGGCTGGACCACCAGTGGTAGGAACCGCGGAGCCTTGGCCGTGCCTGCGAGGGTTCTTGTTAACTATGTTAGCGGCGGCTTTAGGCATAGAGTTAGCATGCATTACGGCCCTTATGTGAGTATATACTTGCCTCCTGGAGTTAAAGGCCTGATTACAATTTCATTTGCTATCGCATCATCGTCCTCCTCCGACGAGCCACGAACAGGGCGGGAATTGCGGGTGCGGGTGCTGCCGCGGTTACTGCGGTAGTTCTTTCCACGAGTGGGTTTGTTGGTTCCCCTAGGCATGGTGGATATATTGCTATGCTAGAAATCTTTAGAAGCGATGGAGAGGATGGCGTCGTGGTGTGGGGTGCGACTCCTATTGATTGTGGATCGAATACGTGTGGGCGCTTGAGATGGCGTGTGGAACGGCAAAATCAGGAATAAGCAGAATAACTTGTAGAGTATCATGTTTAAGGTAGGTCGAGAGGAGTGTTGAGGTCAGCGGGACGGATAACAATGAAAGTTGAAAGAACGGGTATGGAGGGCTCTGGAGGATGCTCAAAGCGACAGTCAGAGCACAAAGAAACGTGTCTCACAAACCATCGCCAACCCTTTCAGAGGCTTTGTTAGTCCATCTGAGACACGGAAGTGTGGTTGTAGGGGATTGATTCGGCGTGCTGCAAAGAGGTGCTTGTTCACACGCCACGGCACAGATATTCCTCGCATTACTTGCAACCACTGCACTCCGAAATTGCCAAAGAGCCGGAAAGACACCATTTTCAGAGCTACCCAGACAGTCTTGGACGAGCTACGAGACTGTTGCTTTGGCCTCCGGTCCTTGTATTAATCAGTGGTGGCTTGGCGAGTCCTTTGCATACTTGACATGCAATTATGCTTTGGTAATAATAGAATACAAAGCATATAGGCTTATACTGTCACAGATTATTAGCAAAATTTACTACACCTGCATCAACTCATTTCTTCGGAACATGGTGGCCTTACACATTCCCAAAAGAGGTTGTCCAGCTATCCCACTTATACATCTATGATCTTCTGGAACTTCCGCATAGTGCTTTGGTTACCAAAACAATAATGGGAGTATAGAATTATATTTTACTGGTCAGGATCATGGAAGCAGTATTTGGCGTGGGTGTGGGTATGGTTCTAGATTCGTCCGGAATGTGGCAGCAGATGCAAGTCATGTTGGTATCAAAGAGACAAAGAGAGAACGTGAAAGGGGCAAGCAGCTCGCATAGTCAGAACGATGCGAGCAAACGAAACAAAGCAGTACTGATGAGGCAGACCATGGTCTCTATTACCTCCACAATCACCGTAGATTGCCTCATAGTTAGTTGCGAAGAAGTTCCATTCCTCTCGACCTGTATTGTCGGAGATAGCGCACCACGCTTAGGTAGACATTTGGAGAACTACGTCAGAATATACTCGTGTAACTCTAAGCCCAGATGTTCAGACGTATATTCAGATATTGGATCCGACTGCCTACGTAGGCAAGGCAGTATCTTTTGCGTGGCATGGAAGTGCAAAGTCTTCTATAACCCATCATGCCTCAGCATCGAACTCCCCAGCACGATCATCATCTCATAGCACCTACCTAAAATCGCTCACACCCAGATTTTTCCCTTGTCCGCCTTTTTTTCTGGCGAGCCTCGAGTTTCAGGCACCTAATGCCAAGCGAGGAAAAGAGGATACATAATCCCAACGCAGTGGTCAGTAACCATGCTTGCACCGCCACACCTCGCCCCTCCCAAAATCGTCCCACCGGGACGGAACCGGTTGGGGGCCGTCAATTTCAAACGTCCAACTCGCCATGTTTCTCACGTTCTCGGTTTTAAGCTTTCGTCCCTGTTCCCCCGCCAAGGGATGTCTGCCCCCCTTCGGCAGTTCTTGCACCACGACTCCCCGTCTCGACTTACCTTGTCGCAACTAAACCCTTTTCTTCGAACATTTCGGGTTTCTTGAGATCGAGGGGCGGAACGAGTTTAGTGTTTGAACATATCGAAACAGAAGATGATGGTCGCGCCAAGAGCCATCCTCATGCGGCTCGCGTCTCGCTGCAGCAATAAGCGAAGCAGCAATAAGGCCCACCCGCATCGGATTTGGGAAGAAACGCGGGGGTTGCAAAGAGGCGGATTTGACTAACGTCACTAAGTAAAAAAATAGAACATGGAAACTCGAAAAGGAAGGCAGCGAAGTGTTCGCCGATCACCGGTCACCGGTCAGAGATAATGGCTGATGATCTTGCCGAGCAGCTATTGCGCGAACCTGTATGTTCCTTGTAGAGCTGAAGGAAGGAACGGCGGGCGGGCGCGGGAAGGGGTGGGCCGTGCGAGGAAGGGCTTTCTCCAAAACACACCGATGGGTGATGATGAGGGCTGGTAGTGTGGATTTTTATGGTACGTGTCCGCTGTAGGCGATGTCCTACGCAGGCTGCCTGACTGGTAACCGTTCATCCGCCTGCGGAAGCGCCGGCCGGTGAGCGAATGAGGAGCTCGACGTTACGTCGTGCAGTGCAGTGGCTCGGATTGTATCCGTTCACCAAACCCAGCACACAGCAAGGCAGGAGCCCTGGGCGGTGTAAGGTGGCGGAGCATCGACACGACGCGCTTGCTGTTGCGGCTGGGGGGGAGACAGGCGGGCTGCGGCTTGCTGATCCTTAGCGTTTGTGCGAGATACGGCAAGTGCAGCGGCTTTCCTTCGACGAGAAGAGAAGTCGAGCATCAGCGCTACGGAAACCGGTCCGCCCGATGGCACGACGAGGCTGAGAATCCGCTGCAGGGACAGCGTTAGCTCGCCCGACCGGTTGCTTCGGCAGTCTCGGCGCCGAACTATCGCGGCTTTTTTTTTTCTTTCTTCATCGCAAAGCCGAATTTCCCGGCAGTGATAGCTTAAGCGCCTTGGGAAGTGGCCAAGATACAATATCGGCGGTGCCGAGAGCTGTCTACGTATGCAGTCAATACTGCCGCCTGGCTGTGGCGAAAACACCTTTCCCTGTAAATGCCTCGTCATGCTGTATGATAGCGTACACGTACCCTGCTTTCTTACCACAGCACGCTCGGCCACCGGCTCGTGATCTCGGGGCAGCTTTCACATTTTTGCAGCGAAGACCGAGCGGAGATCCCATGCGAGTCATTCGAGAGTGGCACGGGAGAAAGTTGGCGGTGGGGAAGAGAGAATCCGAGCAAGGGTGCAACGGCAAGCTGACGATGAGATGACCTGTGCCTTGCATGCGGCTGTGGACAACGCTTTGGCGCCCGTGGGGACGCTACTTATCTCGTATATCGCCTGAAGATAGTGGAGTCACATCCTGGCTCCCCGAAGATTTTCCTCTGCAGATTCGAGAAGGAAACAGCGTGGCATGCATGCTGCAGCTCAGCTGAGAGTGCTTTCAGCTCGGGTATTGTACGTTGAAATGAAAGGCCGTCTCTTGGGCTGCACGTCCCTAGAGTGGAGATTGACTGCGGCCCGATGTGCTTTGACATTTTTGCGTAACACAAGAAAAAGGAAAAAACCTACACCCGTGGCGGGGTCAAGCAGCAAAGAGTGTGGGGAACATTCTAGAGGTTTCAGCTAGTGCTTAACCGCGATGCGTTGTCTGGCACGTATTCGTGGAGATCCAACAGACGCGAAACGGTGAAGAAGCTGCATATGTGCGTGTGCCTTGCGCTCGGACGCCCTCGACAATTCCTGCCTGTGCTCTGATGGTGCGGCAGAGAAGCCCAGGCGAAGTGCGACGGATTGCAGACAGTGCTGATTGAGAGTCAAACATTGACATTTGAATTCTTTGGGCCTGATCGCCCTATAGGATTATTCTTGAGATAATCTACAGTCCATCTTTTAGATGGCATTGTTACAGCGGCATTACCGTCCTTGACATGCCATGTATTTTCATAAGCCCAATAAGCGCCATCCCTGACCGCCTCTATAAGCCCGTTTCCCCAAGCGTGATCCAGCACTGCCAACCCAGGAAACAGCCAGATCCCATATGCCAAATCATAATCCGTAAAACGCCCTCGCTTCATGTACGTACATGTAGGAAAAAGATACTGGTTGCGCACTGACTGTACAGCGGTCGCGGAATGATAAATGCATTCCAGAAAACCCATATCTGTAAAATGAGCCAATTAAGCGCCAGTAGACCATTCAACAGTCTCGAGCGCAAGCATGACGAGCACTAGCGTAGACGGAAGAATCCAGACCACGTAGCTCTGGAAAAGGAGGTTGCTCATTGCGCCCATGTAAACGTTGTTGAGCTGGCAGATCTGAGCCAATTGCAGTGCGCTGGGAGCACCGCTGAGCAAGAAGCAGACAATCATGAAGATAGGGTCGCCAATGATGCTGACGGGAGCGTAGCGGGCGAGCAGTGCCAGGAAAGGCGCCATGATGATGGTCGGCAGAAGCATGCGGCTGATGAGCGACGCGTAAAGCAGCTTCTTCTCATCCTTGGCATCCTCGAGATCCTGAGCACTGGCCTCGGGCAGAGTGTTTCGCGCAAGGTTGGCGCCAAGGACGACAAGAATCAGAGGAACGGCAACTCCACCCGACTGCTTGACCGCCCGGGTGACCGAGGTATTCACAAAAGTGCCTTCGTCGAAGAAGAGGTGCTGAAGCGCAGGAACCGAAGCGACAATGAGAGCGGCAAGCATGGCCCAGAGCGGCGGGTTCATGAAGTCCCAGACGCCGTCCATGAACCTCCGGATGCCGGAACCAATCTTGGAGAATGTCGTCTGCACAGGCTGGGGGAGAGCGCGGAAAGCCTTGCAAGAAGTAGCACGGATCGACTTGCCAGCGGAGCACAGCTTTTGCTTGATCCAGAGCTTCGAACGCCTTGGCCAACCCTTGTAGCCCTTCGGAATCTCCGGCTCAGGCTCGGATGCGGTTTCACTTTCTGCGCTGTGGGCGACCAGGTTGCCCGGGCCAGCAGTGACAACGTTGCCGTTTGTGGGAGTGGCATTGAGCTTGCCATTGGCCTCATCCCTGGCATATCTCTTTGTCAGGTTCGACGTAGACGAAGCACGAGAGACATCGCCGCTGGTACGCTGGTTATCGTTAACAGGGGTGATGGCACCCGACGCGAAGGAAGACTCAGGAACAGGGCTGGCAGAGCGAAGTTCGCCGTCGTCGTCATCCTCTTCTTCGTCGAGAAGGTTGCGGCGCTCAATGGAGCTGGCGTCATCGAAGTCACCCTGCTCCAGGGCGGCATTCATTCCAGCATCTTCGTCAGGGTATTCACTGGCGGGCTTGAGGAGGACCTGGTAGCCCCAACTCCAACGAACGAGCTGTCCCAGCTGCTGGAAGATCAAAAGGTACAAAATACCACGCGCGCCAACCTCGTCGTCATTGTCTCCGGGAACCTCGCTCCAGTGGAGGCCTGAAATTGTCTTGGAAAGCGAAAGGACAAGTGAAATAGGCAGCGAGTTGGAGTTGCCGAAGACAGCCATGGCGGTAATAAAGTTCTTCGGCCTTTGTTTCTTGAAGCCAAACAGGCGGGCGACGATGAGGGCGGAGGCCCATGACACGAGTGTCTGAACGACGAAGATGGCGGGAATGATAGCAAGGTCGATGAGCTTCTCAGCGGTCAGCTGCGAGGCGAGCTTAGTGAAGACTAGCGAGTGTTAGCGAACCGGTTGCAGGGCGGGGTGCGGGGAGGCGAGACACGTACTCAGACACGGCGTGAAGAGCTGGACGTTGAGATTGGCGATGAACTTCTGGGCATTGGCGTCGAACATGCCCTGGCGGGCGATAATGTAGCCCGGTAAACTGACGCAGACGACTTCCAGGACCGCCTCAAAGACCAGCAGAATGAGGTGACCGAAGTCGGGGTGCGAGGAGTGATTGTTCATGGCGTCAAACAAGGCCGAGGACATCGAAGAGTCGGAGGGATTGGCCATCGAGGTGAGATCCGGGGCGCCGCGGAGCAGCAGGCGATGGGACTTGAAAAGCATTTTGGGGACGCGCGCTCCGGCGCGGAGGCGTCTGGGGCTGGGAGCTAGAGCAGGCGGAACAGCGCGGGCGGTCGGTCTTGTTACAAGTCTTGTCTGAGAGACAAGACGAGGAGGAGGCAAGCGCAGTCGAGGGGAGGGCAGGGCTGGGAAGCGGCAGCGCGGCGGCGCAAAAGAGTTTATAGGCGCGATAAGACGAGAGGGCGCAGCGCGCGCGCAAGCAAGAATGACGGTGTCGGGCAGGGTGAGCTGTGCAGGCTTGGCGGCGTGCGATGGCGACGCTATCGCGTCAAAGCTGGCCTGGGCGAGCCGCGCTGGGTCCGCCCAGCTTGGCACGGGCAGCAGCGCCACCTTGAGCCCATGGCCTCTCGCATCCGCACATGCAGCGCCCCGGCGCACAGGCGCGCGCGTCACGTGCCCGCCATCTTCGATTGTCGCAGCCTGCTGCGCGCGCGGCGATCAGTCAGTGGTGAGGCCGGGCAGCGCGACTCTTTGACGCGGCGTCCAACAAGGCACGCCCCGGCGTGAGACGAGACACGGCTGCGCTCGTCCGTCCGCGCGCGAAACCTGCTGCTGCCCGGCTCCAGCGTCGTCGCTGCATCTCCACCCTGTAACACCACCACCCACCGGCTACGTCACGCCTAGCGAACTCCTTCGCCCTCCCCCTTCGCACCGCCACACTCCAGACTCTCTCCTCCTCCCTCCTCCCCTCCCTCTCCCCCGCGCACCCCCGGCGAATCTCTTACCCGCTGCGCGTCGCATCCTCTTTTTCCGCGAAACAGCGCCCCGCCAATTGCTGCCACTCGTTCACCATGCCCTCCACGCCCGACGAGGACAACCTGTCCGATGTCTCCTCCCCGCTCGAGTCGCCCACGAGCCCCGACATTCCCTCGCCTTCGTCGCCACTGGCACAGCCGCCGCTCAACCGCGCCGCCTCAGCTGCGCCCTCCACCTCCGGCATGACGGTTTCGTCGACACCATTGGGCAATCTCAACGCGCTCCGCAACCCGCAAAAGCCCAACCCGCCCAAGCCCAGCGGCACCAACCTGCCCCAGGATATCCTCGAGCGCATGAAGGCCGTCCACATGGGCAGGCAACGCGCCCCGCCGCCCAACCCGCGCGCGCCCCCTACGAGCGCTCAGAGTCCCCTGCCGCAGTCGCCGGGCGGCGCCTTTGTCGGTGGCGTCCCGCAGAACTTCCGTCTGCCTGGCCAGCCCGGGAAGCCGGGCATCAGTCACTTCCCCTCCGCTCCTGCCGTGCCTAACCTGAATCGGGGGATATCGTTGGCAGAGAAGCGCGGCATGGTTCTGCCTGGAGGCCTTCCCGGCGCAGCCCCCAACGGGAGTCCTGCGCCTGGCGGCAGGAAGAAGCCCAACTTCAGTCTGAAGGATATCAATGGCGGCGTTGACGCGAAGCCCATTGTCGGCTCGAAGATCGACGAGTATAACAAGTACTTGGACAAGGAAACCGGCAGCTTGAACTTTGCCGGCAAAGCCACGCTAACCGGAGAGGGCGTCAAATTCGCAAACGGCTCCACCTTCAGCATATCTCTGGATGAGGTGGAAACTCTGGACGAGTTGGGCAAAGGCAACTACGGCACTGTGTACAAGGTCAGACACGCCCGGCCGCAGATGAGAAGACCAGGACTCGGTCTGGCTGGAAACAAAGCCTACTCCATGCCTGCAGTCCCCGGCTCGCCAGTGAACAAGAGCGAGTCGTCGGCCGAGTCGAGTCCGACGGCCGCCAAGTCTGGTGCCGCCACGTCGGGCAAGGTCATGGCCATGAAGGAGATTCGCCTGGAGTTGGATGATGCCAAGTTCGCCGCCATCATCATGGAGCTCGACATCCTCCACCGTTGCGTCTCGCCTTACATCATCGACTTTTACGGTGCCTTTTTCCAGGACGGAGCAGTGTACATCTGCATGGAGTTCATGGACGGCGGGTCGATAGACAAGCTATACGGCGAGGGCATTCCCGAGAATGTGCTGAGGAAGATCACGCTTGCGACGACCATGGGTCTGAAGTCTCTGAAGGACGAACACAACATCATTCACCGTGATGTTAAGCCAACCAACATCCTCATCAACACCAGGGGCCAGGTCAAGATTTGCGATTTTGGCGTCAGTGGCAATTTGGTCGCCAGTATCGCCAAGACAAACATCGGTTGTCAGAGCTACATGGCTCCGGAGAGGATATCGAGTGGAGGTGTTGCACAAGCTGGTGCCAATCCTGGTGGCGGCACCTACAGCGTGCAGAGCGACATCTGGAGTCTAGGATTAACCATCATCGAGTGCGCCATGGGCAGATACCCCTACCCGCCTGAGACGTACAACAACATCTTCAGTCAGCTCAGCGTAAGTCATGTGCGACCCCCTTCGTGCTTCACATCAACTAATGACGCCAATAGGCAATCGTCGATGGCGAACCCCCGGACCTCCCCGCTGAAGGTTTCTCCGAGGCAGCAAAGAACTTTGTTCGCGGCTGTCTGAACAAGATTCCTAACCTCCGGCCCACCTATGCCATGCTGCTTCAACACGCGTGGCTAGCACCTCTCCTAAAGCCCGCCACCATTTCCGAGGAGGAGGAAGAAAACGGTGAAGGAGACGATGCCGCAGCCGGTCCTCACGTCGATTATACTGGGACAGAAGCACCGGAGGACCCAGAGGTCGCTCAATGGGTTAACGACGCCCTGGAGAAGAAGAGGGCCGGCACGCTGGCGCAAAGCCAGAAGCCCGCGCTGCATGCTGCCCCTCTGGATGCAGTATCAAGCCCTCAAGGAACCCCATCGGCTACCCCCGACGTTCCACCGCCCCCTCCTGCCGAGGAGGAGTAAACAACTTTGTACGATTTTCTGTTTGTGTTACGACGGGAAAAGCGAAGACGATCGTTTTGCACGAAATGCGCATGTTCCAATTCATCTATTCGCCTGGGGCGAAATAGGGTCTCTTCTGATCACGAAGCAACAATGAATTTTCTTATCTTCTCCTGTAAGGCATAAGAGAGTTGGGATGTTTGATCGGTTTTTCTTACAACGGCGAAATGCTTGCAGACTATGTGGGTTTGATGGGATGGCGAGGGAATGGGAATGGGAAGATTCACGTTCGTAAAGGGATTATCGGACGCGGGGCAATGGGAAAGTTGAAGAGAAGAACGGGTCTTTGTCGGGCGTCTCTTGTTTCATACCGGAACCGAAGCTACCCTTATTCCTCCCTTTTTACTATACACATGGGGGTTCTTATTTTCCTTTTCCTCTACCTTTACAATTCCTGTCTTCCATAATTCACACATTTTCATCCAAAAATTTTCTTTTTTTTTATTTCCGTGCTACGGAAGTTTTTTGCTTGAGTGCAGAGTAAATCCCTCAATGGCTAATTCGTTCATACACTCGGCCCATGTTTCGTTGCATTTGTTTGTTCCTGTTGCCTTGCGCCACAGCAGATCTTCAAAACATTTGAGCCATGAGAGCCCAGTTCTGAGAAAGTACAACACAAAGCTGTGGGCAGCCAGAGCAACTGCCCAGACGTAGATGTAGAATTGATAACCGTACAAGAACGCCTAGACGATAGGTCTCATTACTCACGTAAGTAAAGTGCGAATCTCCCTGCGAGTATGATTACGAATGATCAACTTTTTGAACCTGTAATGGCATATGGGGTTGGTTTGTCTGAGTGCACCGAGAGATGCCGCACTCTTCTTCCGTGAGCAGTTGGAGTAAATGACCGGATATATACGTGAACCTTTGAACTGGTCGGGTGTATTCGGGTTGTTGAGAATCAAAAAGTGAGGCTGGAATAATCCTTAAGTGCATTATGTTTGGAATACGGTTATCAAGCTTACTTCCTGGCTCGTGATCGTACCCGGTGGGAGAGTTTTGAGAAGGTTCTATTTTTTTTTAACTTTTGCAACCAGCTGTCACGCGGGTCTGCATTTTTTCTTCTTTAATTGAGTAAACGAAATATCCAACACTCGTGATAGCTTTTACCTCGACACTAAGTAACCCAGCAGATGGCTAGGATGAGTGAGAAGGGAAAGAGAAGTATGGGTCAAGCAGGGGAGGGGATGTTTAAATGGAAAATGGCGCACTGCGTTGTAAAGATGCAACTCCTCTGTGCCCTGCGAAGGATGCTACACTTTCTCAACATGGGAAGCCGAAGCAAAAGTCTTCATGCATGCGTATCGTCTGGAAAACTAGGTTGACTCCTAGATATCTGCTTCGAATTTCCACTTTTAAAATCCGTAATGTAGTTGTTTTTAGTACCGCTCCAATGCTCAAATACATTGCAATACAATGATGGTGCTATCTCCTAATCGAATAACTACACCTTTCACTCTCGGAATTCATTCTCATCTGGTCTTCTCTCTCATCCGCATGAGAATATGTGAAGTGAGGAGCCAGAAATCTGAATATGAAGCTCGAGGAACAGGGTCGGGTGACGTCTACCCCATGCATTCCATTCCCCTTGACAACTCTAACCTTAAAGCACGCAAGCCGCGCCTATCTCTCCCACATTCCCGTCTTCCTCTGCTTTTCACGCTTGTTCCCGCATGCTGGTGATCTCCACATGCCGTAGGAAGTCACCCGACCGGCCAATACAACGCGTCCTTTCGTCCGGCGCGGCGCGCGCCGGCCCCCCTCCCCCTCCCTCTACCCCCTCAGCACGCCATGGTGAGATCTCCCCATTCGATCAGCAGAGGGGGGTAGAGGGAGGATTGAGGGGGTGCGCGCGCTTGGACCTTCGCTTTTCCCTTTTGTCCCTTCTCTCTCTTTTGTTCCCCCTCTGAAAAGTGGCTCGAACCACCTTCGTGTCGATCAGATTACTTACGATATTACCGGCCGACGAGCATCTCTCACCCCGCCTAAACAGGCAAGAAATCGATCCTTCCTACTTATTGTCTTTCTCCTTATTTGTAGTTTTTTTTTTTTTGCTTGCTCTCCCCATCTCCGCATGATCACTGTCCCATGTATATGCGCTTTCTTTATTTGGGGTTGGGGTATCCACTTGTTTCTTGCCTGTTTTGTTTACGATTGGCGCGCGCGTCGGTGGGGACCCTCGCAACAACTCACGCTTACACGACAGAGATGTGCTGGAAGGTTGTCCCTCTGGTCGCTGGTGTTCACCTCCTGGATAATGCTTGCTTTTGCGTGCACGCGCGGCCGTCGTGTACGAACCTCCTAGGCCTTTCCTTTTTTTTTTTTCTTTCGCTTTTGTTCCCTTTTCTGGCAGAGAGCACTGCCTCGCAAAAATTCCGCTCGTGTGCACGTACGATGTGGTCTGTACTCGCCTTCCTTGTTCAGCCTTCTGGATTCCTTTCGCCGAATTTTTGATCGTTGTTATAGGATGTCCGTTTTCTTAATGAAACCGTCTTCGCGGGTTTTTCCTATGATCGAGACGGCATTCGCCTTCAGACGTTTGATGTTCTGCTCAGCATGAACGGGTCGGTAGAAATTGGTGGGGAGCATGGGTGACGTGGTGTGAGTGCCATGTTTTTTGTTTACTTTTTGCTCAGAACTTTGGCAGGGTAGGATGCCTTCATCTGGAT
This sequence comes from Lasiodiplodia citricola, assembly GCA_023089105.1. Classification (NCBI taxonomy): domain Eukaryota; kingdom Fungi; phylum Ascomycota; class Dothideomycetes; order Botryosphaeriales; family Botryosphaeriaceae; genus Lasiodiplodia; species Lasiodiplodia citricola. The sequence goes on along the minus strand of JAJNLL010000076.1, from coordinate 5,730 downwards.
GTTCAATGGAATTTGAGAAATGTTATGCAGGGGGAGTGTGGTTGTATGGTGATGAAACATGAAAATAAGTCAAAGGTACTTTTTGTATATGTGGGATGATCCTGGAAGCCACGTTGGGAGTCGGACGTCTGAGGGAAAGGATTGACGGGGTGGAAAGATGATGTGTGCTGTGCATACGGAAGAGAGCAAGATCTGCCCATCCAGACGTTCGAACGTCGTTCGGGAGATCCCAACGAGACGTTCGACGTTCGGCACGCTCCGTCTGACTGTACACAGTAACGTTGGCCAACGACAAAGCATCAGCGCGGACATAGCCGCCAGACGTTCGAAGATGGGGCACGGGGTATGTACACGAAAGCAAATAATAATAAGGCTGCATCGCGATCCCGCGGAAGTGCCCGCAGGGAAAACGGTTGGCGGATGCACCCGATGGCGATCTCCGCCACTCCGACGGCGGAAGCGGCCTTCAGACGTTCGAGGTTGGGCGGAACGCGCCTATAGGTGAGTTTTTTGTCAAAGGTGTGTCGAATTAGACATTCGAGGATCGCCGCAAAACCCGGAAGCGCCCGAGTAAATTGAACGTGCAGGGGTTCGTCGGCCGTCGGATTTGCTGTCTGTGTTCTGATGAATTGTTTTATTTCTTTCGCGCACAACCCATCCCCAACAACGCACGTTTCGCGGCGGGTCGCCTTTCACACACATCACAGGGAAGATGGTGGTGGTAGCGGGCGGAGATAGCCATCAGACGTTCGAGGGAAAAGCAGAGAGATGGTAGTTGCGGACGGAGTAGGCCGAAGAGAGGGTGCAGGGAAAACAACGAGCGTTTCCACGATGGTGGTCGGTGCACGGAGGTTCTGTTCGGCGCTTTGGACTAAGTACATGGGTCCGGTATTCTTCGGAATGGCCCGAGGGAAACAGGAACCGGTATTTCCATGGGAGCGCTGCAATTAGGGGGTGTTTTGAACCCCTGAAATTTTCTTTTGGGAATTAGGGGAAGGAATGGTCAGGACGGCTGAGCCCGAAGGGGTCATCGCTGGAGGTTGGACCAGCGGGTTACTCGATTCGGAAAGGTGATCCTGAGGACTGAACCGCAGGCATTCCTGAAGGCTTTGAAGGAAGAGCAGGATGGAGACTATTCGAATCCCGGCAGTTTTGCTCACGAGTAGGATATCGCGGACGTGTGGGAGAAGGTGCGTCTAGACGTAGGGCTTTAGCCGGCAAACCGCATCTCTGGTTCACATCTTCTCCGGACCACGTGGTTGGTAGCGTCGTCGACGAACATACGAAAGAGCCTGAGGGGCCGACGGTCTTTCTCACGGGGTGAGAACCGCCGAGAACGGATTCCGACGTTCGATGTTGCTCGATTATGACCGAGTAACGGCAGGTCTGGTCCCTTCTTTTTGTGGAGGACTTTCGATAGTCGTGGTGCGGAGTAAAATGTCTCGGTCGTTGAGAGCGCGGGGTGGGCGTATTTTGTGGTAGGCTACGAACCCTTGGTTCCGCACGTCATTCCTTCGCTCTGCTGGCCAGCCTAACGGAATCGCTTCCACTTCAGTGTAGGATGGGCTTTCGGGATCTCCGGGGTGATTCTCCAGCGAGCTGAGAGACGGACAGCTGTGGCGTAGCTGATGTTCAGTCAATTATGACCGAGTCTTATCCGCGGCTCACTCTGCAGATCATCCACCACTACTGCACTGCTGATCTGAGGCGTGCATAAGTACGTCCCGCCGTTGTGGCTCAGCCTTTGAGATGGAACATCATGCTTTTGAGGCATTTTTTCATAATACCTCAGATGGAATCAGAATTCTCTGACCATACGTACAGCATTCACGGTGGATTTGGACTGGACATTGTTATGTCTGTGGCGAGCATCCACAACGATATTTTTATTTCCAAGGTTCTCGGGGGTGAAGAGGTAATAAATGTCTATGGATGGAAGATGATGATGATCTCCCCGGACTTTAAAGGTGGCTTGTATGTCCGCCGCTACACGTGCTCGGCGGCTTCCCCGGAAGGATCTCTTAGCTGCTCAAATCTGGGGCACCAGTCTCGTGTCTCGTATCTCGGGTGCTGATCAGCTAGCAAACAGACAGACACCCAATAATCGGAGCGTGGTGGCGGCAGTTGTCTTCGGTATGCATTAGAATGACGATACTAAAGGAAATGGCATGGGCTCCAGCTTTGTTCATGATCATCCGAAGGATCAATTTAGACGGGTGGGAACAATTTATAGTGCAGAAGTTAAAATGGAAGATTAAAAAGTAGGTGGCTTGGCAGAATTGAAGCAGATGTGCTCAGCGATGACCCTTGCAGCTGCAGGGCATCTCGCACGAGTAATGGCTGTGCAGGAGATCATCAGAGATGCGGCGCGTGGGTAATGTCCGGTGGATCGGAGGCACCCTGCACAGCATTTCCGGTAGCTGGTCTGAAGAGACCATGACGAACCGGGCAAGCCCACGCAGAGGATTTTTTGAGACGTTCGAAGCTGTTGCTACGAGCGAATCAGAGCCCCATCCCCGGCCGATTTTAAGGCGCCGTTGGAGCGGTGCGGCTCAAAATCTGCTCGGATGACTTCCCAATGAAGTAATCGTGACGGGTCTACTTCACATGTATTCCTCCGCAGGATTTCTCGCGACGTTCAATCTTGACGCCTAAACGAGACACCAAGGCTGCTCTGGTATGGTCCAGACGTTGCACTGATTCCGCAGGTAGGTCAGTTCGTCGCGTAGTGCGCGGAAGGAATTTTTCAGATGTTAGATGTTGTCTAGAGAGAGACCATATCGATACCTCGAGCTACAACTCGAATGCAATAGACAATCAAGACTTTGAATTCACAGAGCGTACAGTTGAAATTCAACAGCACTCCCCACGCCGAGTCAGGCCATGGCCGGTTATGCAAGTAATCGCCCTCAGCCACCGGCGCTGGACACGATTCAAACCACCACCACCTCATTACACGGTCTCCATTATGCAGGCGAGGCATCGCACATCGCTTCCATTTCTTTTGGAGAACCGCCGAAGGAATCCCTCAGACGTTGGAAGTTGTAAGGGGATTCACGAATCGTAGAGGGCGGAGCAGAAAAGCAAGGAGGAAAAGGTTACCTCTGCATGCACACTAGTCTTGGGGGGGAGCATGTCACCGGGCCGCATGCTGTGGACTACGTGGACCGCAGGGCTCGCGGGCCCTCTTCTCCCCCCATGTCACGGCGGCAAATGCCCAAACGGGCAACGGCAGGGGTTTTCAGACGTTTGAAGTTGAGCCTCACCCCGGATTCCTCTCGTTTATTTTATTTTTTTCTGGGGCTGTTTGGAGGGGAAACTGGTCTCTCTGTCCAGGGGTGGGTGTGGGCGAGCGCTCGGAGTTTGGAGAGGCTCCCTTTTAGCATTTCCCCATGCGGTAATGCGTTGCGGAGAAACCGCCGTACCCGAGCGAGCGGTTCCTCCGACACCATTGATGGTTTTCGCATCGTTCCTGGAGCAGGGGGCCGTACCTTGGTACATAAAGAAAGGCCGAGGCAAATTATGGCATCTCGAAAGATCTAGAATAATGCAAACAATATAGGTACGGGCGTAACGAAATGGCGGAGGGTCGGTGCACCGGGTGGCTACCGGTGTCAACGGCAAATCTTGCCAGTGACCATGACTGCGTCCCTCCCGAAGGATTCCTCCAGACGTTCGACGTTATGGTGGTTTTGCTTTTCTCCATGTCTTATTTCCTTGCGCCTGGGGAAAGGCTAAAAGGTCGGCCGATGGCAGCACGGCCCTGCAGATCGTAGAGCTTGCCCTATGGAATGTTATTTCGTCTGTACAACTGCCAAATCGGGTAATCTGACTGAGGCTTAATCTATTAAGCTCTCAAGGATTTGATGCGACGTTCGAGGTTGAGGCTTGAACAGAGTCGTGTATAACGCTTGCAGACTTGGGCCCAGCGGTGAAGCAAATGGCTTTCGGAAGGAACCATTCAGACGTCCAAACTTGAAGGGTTCCTGCTCCACAAGACAGCCAGCTGTATGCATGCAGACGACGTGGCTCAGGAACGACGTGGCTCACTCGGGCATGGTCTGAGCTCTGAGGCATGGAGAGAGGCTCGGCGCCTTTGTGGAGCCCGGCAACGGAAGGATCCTCTCGGTCGCCCAAACACATTCAACCACACTTTGCACCGTATTCTTCCTGTCGCGGCAGTCGGGGATGCGGCCCAACTGCACCACTCGCCCGGCTGGTCCACGGTAGGTGCGGCATCCTTTGGCGGAGCCTGCTGCGAAAAAGCTCCCATTCGAAGGACAAGGCGGTGTCGTCGTCAGGAGGAGTGAGGCGTGCAATCAGCCACCCACGAGGATCCCGGCCAAAATCCATTCAGGATTCCGGAGGTGGTTCCGCCAGCGGAAGATGGCGCCTGGCGAGCCATGTGGAAGCCATGGAAGCCTTCGATTGCCAGCAGAAGGGCCATGTGGCCTCCGAATCGACGTCGGTTTCGCTCCATCATCGCCCCGACTCCGCCGGAAAAACCCTTAGGTATACACTGCTCTGGGACCGAACGACGGTTGCCAACCAGAACACACTGGCCCGGATCATTCCGTCAGCCGGACAACCACCATCTCAGCCACCGGCAGCAGCCGTCAAGCCGCAGAGCCGCCATCGCAAGGGAAGCTCCTCTGCTGCGTTCGATCTCTCGTCAAGGCATGCCGGCTAGGGGAAAACGTTAACCTGGGGGAAGCCCCGTCGTCGTTGGGGCTCCCCACACTGGCGTAGTCCGCCTCTGTCTGGTTCTGGAACGGAGCCACGACGGTTGCGCCACCATCCTATAGGGCGGTGCGGCTTCTTCCACCTCCCCTCCTTCAGGAACAGGCTTTCCTCCGGTCGACGGCGGCATCTGTTGGTGCAAGACTGCGCAAGAAAAAACCAGGGCCGGCCATGCTGCTGCGTCCGAAGTTGTTCTCGGCACATTGCGAATCAGCAGAACTGCCGCTTTCGCTGGGAGAAGCACTGACTGGCTCGTTCAATAGCGTCGGCGAAAACCCAAACCACCAACCATACAAACGTGCCCATCACAAGGAAGGAATTTTTGCTACGTTTGATCTTTCGTCTCGCCGCTCCGACGTCTGACGTGGGAAACCACGTAGGATCTCCTTTTTATTTATTATTTTTCCCACCGCTGCGTGACATCCCCATGCCTCGGCTCGGGCCTCCTGGGTGCGCTGATCTCCCAAAGGACCCTCACACCGGTGTTGACCCAGTCCGTTGCCTGTCTGAGTAAGCGCCCCCGGACGACCTGCCCCATGCGGCAGGGCCTGGTGGATATCTGCCTTCGGTGAGTAATCACCCAGGGTGGATGGGTGATCAACGCGATCCTCGCATCGTGGAAAGGATTATTTGCTGCGTCGGAAGTTTGATCTGCCCATGACTTCGTGGTTGCGACCCTTGTCTAGCATGGGCGTGTTTGATCCTCCGTATGGATTTTGTAGGGCGGCCAACGGCAGTGTGAGCTGGCACACACACGTGGTCGTCTCGAACGATCCTCCCATGATCCTTCTCATACCTGCAGTCACCACCAACAACACCTTCAACAGCAGCAGGAGAAGCGTAGAAGCTGCTGTCTAATAACATGAAGCCAGACCCTATGAGAGAATAAAATGTGGACTCGATACTGGCAGTCCCAGATCTGCGCCTGCACCATGCATAACATCGAGGGTCAATGCGATCAAAGAGCCCATAGTACCGGGCTCCCTCCCC